>PVIA01003621.1:0-162454 GCA_004024845.1 Tonatia bakeri | reverse complement strand
TAAAAATATGAACAGTAAAAAAAAAAGTCATCAAATGGAGGGTTAGCAACAGGGAAGTAGGAGGAGGAAGGAGGGGGAAAAGATATAGAGAATAAGTAGCATAGACAGTAGGTAGAAAATAGACAGGGGGAGGGTAAGAATAGTATGGGACATGTAGACACTAAAGAACTTATGACACATGGACATGAACTAAAGGGGGAAATGAGGGTGGGAGGGGATGGGCAGGGTGGTGAGGAGTGAAGTGAAGGGGGAAAATGGGCCAACTGTAATAGCATAATCAATAAAATAAAATAAAAACTATGGTACATTTACATAATGGAATTCTACACAGCAGAAAGAAAGAAGGAGCTTATACCCTTTGCAACAACATGGATGGAACTGGAGAACATTATGCTGAGTGAAATAAGCCAGGTGGTGAGGGACAAATACCAAATGATATCACCTTTAACTGGAACATAATCAACAAAAGAAAAAAGCAAACAAAATATAACAAGAGACATTGAAATTAAGAACAATCTAACAATATCCAGAGGGGAGGGTGTAAGGGACAGTGAGAAAAAGGGTTTTCAGGAACTACTATCAATGGGACATGGACAAGACCAAGGGGAAGGGTAGAAGCAAGAGAGGGAGGTGGGTTTGGCTGGGGTGGGGAGAAGGGGTGGAGGGAAAATGCAGACAACTGTAATTGAAAAACAATAAAGTAATTAAAAAATGAAATAAAAATAAAAATATACAGAATGTAAGATACAATCACAAACTTTTTAGTTTCTCATGTAAATTCATAGAATATCATGAACATCATGAATATGACTAGAAGCCCTTATTTTTTTCCCTTTTTCCTATTTTTGATTCATTCAAATAGCAGTGTAAAAAGAGATCAGGAGGGTTCTAAATAGTGGTATAGGAAGACCCTAAACTCACTTTCTCCTGCAAATACATTGAATCTACTCCTACAAACAGAGAAATTCAACCTGAAGAAGAACTGAGGGCTGACTGGAAGCTTCTGCACAAGAACTGACAGAGAAACCACACAGAAACCAGTAGGAGAGGTGGAGACATGGTATTATGAAAATCCCATGCCCAACAAATCAATTTGCATTGGGGTGGAACACTGAAGAACCTTGTGTAGATACACCAGCCCTGGGGTACAACACAAAAGCAGTCACTCAAAGGGTACCTAGTCTAAATGGGAAGAAAGTCAATTGTCTAACACTAGAGCATCTGCCATTTTGGATGAGGAGGAGCTCTCTCTGGGGTTGGAAGCTCCAGAGAGCAGCATTTGCTGTGTTCCCCCACCACCCTGAGGGCACAGGCAGGAGGTCAATCAAGGAGTTCTAGCCAGCTGGCCAAGGCCATCCTAGAACCCCTGGGCTCTAGGCCCCAGGCCTCAGGCCCACCACAACTCCATCACTTGCTCTGGGACCCCATGTGGCTTACACCTGCTCCAGCCATAGCTCCTGGTCCCATCTGAAGCCCATGCCAACTTCAGCGATAGCTCCTGGCCCATGCCACTTACCCTCAGGACTCTCCATAGCCTGCTTCAACTACAGCTTTCACCTCACCTGCGAAAGCAGCCTCTGGTGAGGCTTACTACTGGAACACCTTGTGGCTCACAGCTGTTCCAGCTACAGTTTCAGGATCTGGTGCAGCTTTCCCTGGGACTTCACATGGCTCATGTTCACACCAGCTACAGATCCAGCCAGTCTGCCAAAGACAACTGGCACACTCATTCTACAAAGGGGAAGCTCCTACAAAAGTCCACTCCTTCAAGACCAAGAAAGGTAGATAAAAACACAGAGAAAAAAAAAACAAAATGAGGAGATATAGCAATACGTTCCTAATGAAAGTACAGTACAAAAATCCCAGAAAAAGAACTAAACTAAACAATCTACCACATAATGAAAATAGTTATAAAGATGCTCAACAAACTCAAAAGAAGAATAGATGAACATAGTGAGAATGTAAAAAAAGAGACAGAAAACATAAAAAAGAACCAATCAGAGCTGAAGAATACAACTAAAATGAAAAATATATTAAAGGGAGTCAATGGAAGATTATATGACATAAGAAGGTTGAATCAACAACCTGAAAGATAGTAAAAACCACATAATGGGAATAACAAAAGTAAAAAAAAAAGGAAACTCTGAGACAACATCAAGCACACCAACATTTGCATAATATTTGGTCCCAGGTAGAGAATAGAGAAAAGGACAGAGAACTTATTTGAAGAAATAGTGTTTGAAAACTTTCCTAACCTGATAAAAGAAAATGAACATCCAAGTCCAGGAAGCACAGAGAGTCCCATATATGATAAACCCAAAGAGACCCACACCAAGGCACATCATAATGAAAATGCCAAAAGTTAAAGATAAAGAGAGAAGTTTAAAAGTAGCAAAGGAAAACTCACAAGACTCTCAGCTAATATTGCAGCAAAAACTTTTCAGAACAAAAGGGATGGCACAATTTATTAAAATATTGAGTAATGAAAGGAAAAAAACCTAAAATAAAACCAAGAACATTCTTCCCAGAAAGTCTGCCTTTCAGAATTGAAGAAAAAAATAGTTTCACAGACAAGCAAAACCTAAAGGGGTTCATCCTCACTGAACTGGCACTATGAGAAATGTTAAAGGGACTTCTTTAAGTGAAAAAGAAAAGGCTGAAATTAAAAATAAGAAAACTTAAAAAATCTCACTGATAAAGGCAAACATTTAATAAAAGCAGCAGATGGACCAATTATAATGCTACTATTACTGTTAAAAGACAAAAGTAGTAAGATTATATGTAACTACAATAATAAATTAAAGGATACACATGCAAGTACACAGTGTAAAATATAATTCCAAAAAATGTAAACGTGGCAGGGGGTGAGTAAAATATGTAGTACTTTTAGAGTGTGTTTGATCTTAAGTAACCATCAACTTAAAATAGACTGCCATAAACATAGCTTGTTATATATGAATCTCATGGTAACCACAAACCAAAAACCTATAATAGATATACAAAAAATAAAAGGAAAGGAACCCAAATTATTAAAGAAAGTCATCAATGTACAAAAGAAGAGAGCAAGAGAAAAAAGAAAGGAACAGAAAAGAACTACAAAACAATTAATTGCAATAACTACTTACCTACCAAAGAACATTTTAAATGTAAATAAACCAAATGCTCCAATCAATAGGCATACAGTGGCTGAATAGATTTAAAAACAAAAAGCAAGTCCCATACATGTGCTGCATACAAGAGATTCACTTCAGATTGAAAGACACACACAGACTGAAAGTAAAGATTTGAAAAAGGTATTTCATAAGATTGAAATGAAAAGAAATCTGGATTAGCTATAAAATATATCAGACAAAACGGACCTTAAAACGAAGACTGGAACAACAGGCAGAGATAATGGTGGGTATTACATAATAAAAAAAGGAATCCATCCAAAAAGAGGATATAATACTTGTCAACATCTATGCACCAAATGTAGGAGCACCTAAATATAAAAAAAAACCATTAACAGACATGAGGGAAAGATCGAAGTACTACAATAATAGTAAGTGACTGCAATACTCTGCATACATCAATGGATAGGTCTTTCAGACAAAATTCAACAAGAAAGCAGTGTTCTTAAATGAATGACGTTTTTTATCAAAAGGCCTTAATAGATACTTGTAAAACATTCCACCGCCAAACAGCAGAATAGGCATTTCTTTTTCAAGTGCACATTCTTCAGGATGGACCACAATAGGACACAAACTAAACCAGTTATTACGGTATGAAACTAGAAAGCAGTTATAAGGAAAAAAACCTGTAAAAATCACAAACATGGGGAGGCTAAACAACATGCTACCAAACAATCAATGGTTAATAAAGAAATCAAGCAGGAAAGAAAAAAAATTTCTTGAGACAAATGGAAATGTAATGATACAAAATTTATAGGATGCAGCAAAAGCAGTTCTAATTCATAGCAATATAGGCCTAACTCAAGAAACAAACACACAAAAATCTCACATAAACAGTCTTACTTTACACCTAAAGGAATAAGAAAATGAAAAATAAATAAAGCTCAATGAGTGAAAGAAAATAAACAATAAAGATTAGAGCAGAAATAAATGAAACAGACTAAAAATGCATAAAATATCAATGAAACTAAAAGCTGGTTCTTCATAAAATAAATAAAATTGATAAAACTTTAGCCAGACTCATCAAGAAAAAAGAGCATCCAAGTAATTCAAATCACAAATGAAGAGAAAAGATGACAACTGATACCACAGAAATGCCAAGAATTATAAGAGAATACTATGAAAAATTATACACCAACAAACTGGAAAACCTAGAAGAAAAAGAAAAATTTCTATAAAAATATAAACCTCTAAGACTTAATTAGAAAGAAGCTGAAAATCTGAACAGACCAATTATTAATAACCAAATTGAATTGGTAATCAAAAAACTCCCAAAATACAAAATCCAGGACCAGACAACTTCACAGGTGAATTCTACCAAACTTTCATGAAGAACTGATATCTATTCTTCTGAAACTATTCCAAAAAATTGAAAGGAGGGAAACTCCTCCTTTTCCATCTTCCAACTTCCAAACTTCATCTACGAAGCCAACATTACCCTAATACTGAAACAATGTTAAAGACACTGCTTTAACATTTATTAACTGTATAGAACCTTGGGAAATGTCTCAGTTTCCTCATCTATAAAAACAGTACTTCTCATACAAAGTACTTTTACATACCAGTATTAAATAAAGCAGATGCAGTGAATGGTAAGCGCTCAGTGCAAGAACTGGCAAACATGAAAACAATACCTTTTTAACAGAAGAGGCAGCACGGCATAGCAGTTATGAACAAATTCAGGAGCTCTTCCACTACTCACTAGCTGGGTCACTCTGAGTGAGTTATGAAAGCTTTCTGAGCCTCCACCAACTCATTTGTGAAGTGGAGGTAAAAAAAAAAAAAAGAACTTAGTTCTAAGGGGTTTTGTGAAGACTCAATGGGTTAACATGTGTGATCCCCTGGGAACAATGCCTAGTACTTCATGCCTAGCACCTGGTTTCAGCTCTTGTTAATACAGTGCCTGATAAGTGTTCAACCCATTTTATGTTTGCTTATTACAAAATTCAAGATTTTGTGCTTGCTGTCATCTACCCTAAACCAGCCACAAACACATGCTGACGTACCCCTGGACTGCCCTGCACTGAACCCTCCAGCTACTGAAATCACCCATCTGTCAAGGCTGTGCCACAGAGCCCTGGCCTCTTCACAGGCTGCAGTAATTAAAAGTTTGAGCTCTGAGAGTAGGCAGACCTGGGTCAAGCTCTGGCTCCACCAAGAGAATCTCCGTGACCTTAAGCCAATCTTAACCCAGCGCTTCCTAAACTTTGTTGCACACTACAATCTATTGGAAAACTTTTTAAAATCCTGATGGTGTGTTCACAGGCCTACCAACTAAGTCAAAATGCTTGACAGTGGAAGTTAGGCATCAGTATTTTATTAAAGATAACAGATGATTACAATGTGACTACAAAATACAGCCAAGTCTGGGAACCCTAAATGTTAGTGACCTCTCTCAAAGCCTGCAGGCTCTCCCCTCTAAAAACCAGGGAGGAAATATAGGCTATAGCACAGGACTTGCAAAACCATAAATGGAGATAATATACATAAAGCCTCCATCCTCTCTGCAGGACCTCCTGGAAGTGTCCAGTGCATGACAGTTACCATTGTCCCTAATGTGGCATTCTAGTCAGCCTACCTTCACGCAACCCAAGTGCCTTCAGTTCCTACTGTCTGCACCTGACCTTCTGCCACCTAATCAAACACTTCTTGCTGTTTCTGCACAACTATGTCATGTGTGAGCTAAATTGCTACAACTGGATTGTAATCCCTAGGCAGGCAAGGGCCATGTCTTTGTCCTCCTTGGAAACCCCAGCAGCACCTGACACAATAGCAATGTCCACACTAGTAAAAACCTGTGGGGTGGCAGTAAGGGGAATGCAAAAACCCTCCTTTCACCCACTTAGTACAATGATGAATGAAGTGTAAGCTCGGATTTGATACTCCCCTACCCTATAATTCAGTGGTCCACTCACCATCCTCACCAAACATACTTCAAATTCTTGTTCTCTATTTGCCTCAAGTACCTGCTCTTTTCTATGGAGACAAGAGGGGGCTCAGTTACTCAGCCCCTGAATGGATGGAGGACCTATGCCCACTGCCACCCCGGCAACTGCCAAGAGGGCCCCGGAACCTGCAAGTTTCAAGTTGGCAGAATAAAAATGTTCCAGGCCTTGAGTTGGAGTAGAAACAAGTAGCTTCCAGTTCTGCTATACTTTCTATACCATCTCCCCTACTTGGGAGATGTGTGCTCCTTTCTGCTTTCACTCCACCACCTCAATGGGTGTTTCCTATGTGCCAGGCACACTGCCAGACACTAGTGACAGACCTGTCCTCAGAAGCTCTCTGGTTTACCAGGCAAGCTTAAATCAAACAACTATTTAATCACAAGTGTGATTTAAAAAAAATTATTAAAGTACTGAGTGATTAGCAAGAGTAAAACAAGAGCCAATCCTGCCCTAGGCCTCCTGGCCAGCCTTCCTAAAGCAGGCAGTGGGAGACTCCTGCTGTAAGAGGAGGGTAAGAAACAGGTGCTGATGTCCCAGGCTCCCAGGGAGGGGGTGGAAGGTGTGGTCCCATTCACTAGGAAACTGCTGCTTGAAGAATCACAATGATCATGAGCCAATCAATGCTTGTGAGAAGTCCAGCAGGAAAGCAACCCATCTGTGGCTATTTGACACATTTGCTTCTTTTAGAAACACATCTATTGGTCATTTACCAGACAATATTTCCTGAGGGGTGAAAATATTTTATAAAGGTTATTTAATTCCTAAAACACTATCCGCAATGAAAACAGAAGAATTCACAGCAACTTCAGAAGTCTTCTGTATAACTCAAAATGTTTCATTTAAATAATTTTCTGAAAATAAATAAATAAATAATATTTCAAAAAAGATTTTATGTATTTATTTATTTTAATATATTTTATTGATTATGCTATTACAGTTGTCCCATTTTTTCCTCCCTTTTATTCCCCTCAGCCCTGACATACCCTCCCATAAGCACTCCCCCGTCTTAGTTCATGTCCATGGGTCATACATACAAGTTCTTTGGTTTCTCCATTTCCCATACTATTCTTAACCTCCTCCTGCCTCTTTTGTACCTACCATTTATGCTTCTTATTCCCTGTACCTCTCCCTGCATTCTCTCCTCCCCTCCTCCCCGCTGATAGCCCTCCATGTGATCTCTATTTCTGTGATTCTGTTCCTGTTCTTGTTGTTTAGTTCATTTTTGTTTTTTTTTTAGGATCAGTTGTTGATAATTGTGAGTTTGTCATTTTACTGTTTATATTTTTTATCTTCTTTTTCTCAGATAAGTCCCTTTTACATCTCATTTAATAAGGGTTCGGTGATGATGAACTCCTTTAACTTGACCTTATCTGGGAAGCACTTTATCTGCCCTTCCATTCTAAATGAAAGCTTTGCTGGACAGAGCAATCTGGGATGTAGGTCCTTGCCTTCCATGACTTGGAATACTTCTTTCCAGCCCCTTTGCCTGTAAGGTCTCTTTTGAGAAATCAGCTGACAGTCTTATGGAAACTCCTTTGTAGGTAATTCTCTCCTTTTCTCTTGCTGCTTTTAAGATTCTCTCCTTCATTTTAATCTTGGGTAATGCAATTATGATGTACCTTGATGTGTTTCTCCTTGGGTCCAACTTCTTTGGGACTCTCTGAGCTTCCTGGACTTCCTGCAAGTCTATTTCCTTTGCCAGATTGGGGAAGTTCTCCTTCATTATTTTTTCAAGTAAGTTTTTAATTTCTGTTCTTCTTCTCCTTCTGGCACCCCTATGATTTGGATGTCGGAACATTTAAAGATGTCCTTGAGGTCCTTAAGCCTCTCCTCATTTTTTTTGAATTCTTCTTTCTACATTCTGTTCTGGTTGAATGTTTCTTTCTTCCTTCTGCTCCAAACTGTTGACTTGAGTCCCAGTTTCCTTCCCTTCACTGTTGTTTCCCTGTATATTTTCCTTTATTTCACTTTGCATAGCCTTCACATTCCCCTCCATTTTTTGACCATAATCAACCATTTTTGTGAGCATCCTGATTACCAGTATTTTGAACTTGGCATCTGATAGGCTGGCTATCTCTCCACTGCTTAGTTGTATTTTTTTCAGGAGCTTTTATATGTTCTTGCATTTGGGACATATTTCTTTGTCTTGGTGTACCTGTTATGTAGTAATGGGAGGAGCTGTAGGTATTTGCCAGGGTCAGGCCACCCACTTCGCTGCGTTGTGGTGCTATAAGTAGGGGGAGGGATCTGAGAGGGAACAATGCCACTTGCTCAGCTCTCTGCCAGATTTTAGTCACTTTCCCTGCTACCCACTAGTAAATTGGACCCTTTTGGTGCTGATTCCTGGGTGGGTGAGTTTATGTATTTTCTAGGATCCTGTGGGTCTCTTTAATGAAGTCTCCTGTGAGGCTGGAATTTTCTCTAGCTACCTCAACCCCCACAGTTTTTTTTTTCAATCAGAGGGTTTGAGGCTTTATTTCCCGCATTAGAATCCTGGATTGCTCAGTCTCACTCCCCGGTTGTTACTTCCTGTTTATCACACACAAGTGTGGGACTGGCCGCTCCACCAGTCACCACCCTGCCCTCCCAGGTCCTCCAGCAGCCACCTTGCCACAGAGTCCTCTCCACCCTGGCTGCCCGACTCAGCCCCTCCTACCAGTCTGGATGAATATTTCGTCTTTAACTCCTTGGTTGTTGGACTTTCATACAGTTATGAAAGGTATTCTGGCAGTTCTGGTTACTTTTTGTTTTTAAATTTGTCTTGTTGTCCTTCTTTTGGTTGTACAGGGAGGCAAAGTGTAACTACCTGTACCTCCATCTTAGCTATGGCAAGACTGGTATTCTAATCCTATATCTACAAAGCTAAGATTGCATTTTAAAACATAATGGCTTAGTATTACATATTTAGAACACAATATCTAAAGGTTTCTTTAAGCTACATGTCTAGTTAGTCTCACCAGTTTTTTAAAAAGCAAACCTTTAAATAACCATGTGTCATTTCTGATTTTATTAGTGGCAGATCATAAAAAAAATCTTATAAAATATTTAAGTTACCAGGACTATTCAATTGTATTTGAATAATGCATAACTTTACACCTTAAGAATAATAAAGCCATCAAATGAATTTCTAGAGTCTAGTGCTTACACCCAGCTCTGGAGAAACTGTCAGAACTTTTAAAGTGAATGGTGAAGCTTAAAACAATAAAATAAAAAACCTGTTTAAGACCTTAAATCATTAACATGTGTCGACTTAAACTTACACATACATTTGTGTTGTTTAACTAAATATTCGAAGACCAGCTTCTCTCTCAGTTATCTGCCAAGAGCCATGCTCTGGGTTCTGTGTGTCTTCCTGACACGTGGCAACGTCCAGTGCTTTTTAAGAGGTTTGCTTGGCAAGAGCAGATCTTCAAATATTTTGATAAAACAAACTTATTTTTCTTAAGTTATATCCCAGTATTGAGTTAGTATCTATTTTGTGTTAATAATTTGGAATTTTTAAACAGCTTTTAAAACTATATGGGCTCTCCTGCCTCAGCTTTCACCATTCATCCTGGTGTTAGTCTTCACTCCATCCTGACTGCAAGAGGATGGTAGTCAGTTTGCACCAAAACATGGAGCCAGTGAAATCCCTGTATCCCAGGTTACAGCAATTCCCATGGTCCTGTGGGAATAGCTGGGATTGGGCTCAACTCTGCTCTGGGCTCAGAGAAGGTCACCCTGAGATCAGAAGGTGAAGGTAAAGGCTGAAAACCTCCCTCCTCAACAGCAAGGACTTCACAGACCATGCTCCTGAGGGCTGAAGAACCTGTTAATAAAATAAGGACTACTAATCTTATTTTTCCAGTTACTCTTATCTGTCTTTTCCATCTCCACTTCCTTCCCACCTCCCCACTGCTGCCTTAGAGTGACACCTTTTGGAAAAGGCAGAAAATGAAAATCCCCAGACTGCTTTTGCTAGGATCTGACCACCACCCTCAAGACTGTGTCTGGGATTTTTCTCCTCACTAAAGTTTAAGCATCTGGGAGTTCTGCTTAAATATGTCCCTCTGATCCTTCAGCTGCAACAAATACCCACATCGAGTATCTGAGGCCAAGCTCTTAGATTTTGACATTTTAAAATCCCCCATTCCCCTCTTCTCTTCCCAGACTCATTAACAAAACTTCATACTATAATAAAAGATGAGTGGAGAAGAAATGTGTAAAATATATACATCTGACTTAACAGATTTGATTAAATCAAACAGTGTTGGAGTACCAGTGAATACCAGTGTCTCCAGACTGTCCTTGAGCACTCTTCACTCCAGATCAGACTGGGCTCTGTAGAACCTCTCTGAGAACAAGGCTGTGTAGGATGTGCTTCAGTGTATGCTTGGTATCAATACTTCCTGAGCAACTGGAAGGTATTCTTTATTCATGTGTGCGTAGCTCTGCAGCATGGCAAAGAGCTGTTCTTTCCCTAGCAGAGTCTCAAACATTCCTGAAAAGCAATACAGAAAGTTGTTAAGAGTGTGGACTCTGAAGCCAGAGAGTGTAGGTCCCAATCAGGAATCAGCACATGCTGACTGTGTGACCCTGGGAAAATAATTACCTCCTAACATCCTTGTGACATTACAATAGTTACAGTAGTTATATGCTTGCACATATAGCAAGCACACAGTAACCTGCAATTATTATCAACAGTGATATTAGTCTAAACACTGGTATTTAGTTTTCAGCCTGTTAGAGAGTGAGCAAGCAGGACAAAGAACTAAATATCCATCTCTTACATTCTCAGATGATACGATATTTTTAATCTTCATTAGCATGGTGAAATTTTTTACTACTGTATCTGTTTATGATAAACCAAATTAATCAATGCAAAATACCTGTTCATATTTTAGTCTTACTTAGCTGAATTCCAACACAATCATGTAGGAACTCACAAAGATATCAGAGCTGTACTGTCCAAAAGAACTTCCTGCAGGGATGGCAAGCTCCCAATCTGAGCTGCATGTGGCTGTAAAGCACTGGAAATGTGACTGGTGCAACTGAGGAAGTGAATGTTTAATTTAATTTAATTTAAGTAAACTAAAATTAAAGTGTAAGTAGCCATATATCTAGTGGCTACTATATTAGGAGAAGTCAGAGCATCCAAGTTTTACAACTTTATTGTGCAATGGTGATGTTTAGAAATTATTTCAATCTTTGTGGAAAGTTTACCTTTCTTGAACATATGAAATAAACTTTTAAATTCAGTGTAACTCATGAATTACAATTTTACCATGTAATTCTACTTTAGAAATTAAATCTATGAACATAATGAGCGATGTGCCCAAAGGCATTTACTCTAAGGATATAATAAACATATTCATTATAGGTTATATTTATGGCTTATAAAAATCAGAATAAAAACTGGGTATGTATGTATGTACATGTGTGTGTTTATGTGTTGCAAAGAAATTAGGTAATAGTATCACAGGCATCCAATTGTTGACATGTTGGTCAGACACTAAACACTAAGTAGAAAGATTTAATGTAAAGGAAAGATGCTCATGAAATCCTAAGTGAGAAAAGCAGGTAACTAATTAGTAAATACAATACAATCCCAACTAAATGTGAGTTTTTCAATGTATAGTCACAGAAAAAAAGACTAAAGAGAAATATAGCATAATATTCATGGCATGTTTGCTACTAGGCTTAGAGATTTCAGGTAATCTATTATATTCTCCTTGGCACTTATTGCAGCAAATATGAATTATCAATGTAAAAAAGTAATTAAAAAAATTGCAACCAAGTTAGGTTTGCATAGAAGATACTTCTGTGAAACAATTAGTTGCTGGCAGACCATAACTCCCACAGGAGAATGATAAAGCAGGACTCCAGAGCAGGGCAGGCCCCCTGGTGGCGGTAATGGTGGCAGCTACCCTAAGCCACAATGACCTTAAGACACTACACTTACTTCCAGGCATGGCTGCTTTGGCCCTGACAGTCACTTAGATTTATGCTGATTATAATCTGGGTTCACTAGGGAGTTCCTGAGTGTTAGTGACTCCAGAGCTGTCAACAGTCATTCCTGCCACCTCCACCCTGCCCCACAATGCTCTTGAACATTGCTCCTTTCACCTGTTCCCTACCAAAGTTCCTACAGGTTTTGGAAGTCCAGTATACTAGTTTGCTTGTTTAATTTGTTTTGTGCTTGTTCAGTATTTTCCAATTTTGTTGTTGCTACCATTTTGTTTCTGCAGCATGCAAAATAAGTTGTCATGTGCTAGAAAATCAAAACCATGTGTCTATTCCACTTGGTCATTTCTATTATTAAGGTGTATTCATTCCCATTCAACAAACCAGGGCTGTGTTGTCAAACAGACCTAATGTTCGCAATGCAAAGATCAATTCTGAGGCAATTCCAAAGAGAAATGACAGGGGAGGCCTATTTTACTCTGAATTTTCCTGCTGGCTTCACTCTGCAGGAGATAAACTGTTGATGATGACAAATTTCAAACAGTCCATCTTAACTCTGACTCCAAGCACTTTCCTGATCCCCTCGGGATCCTTGCATCACAGTTCTCTCTACCGTAAGCTGTAGGTAGTGGCTTCCCTGATTTCATCTTGGTCCTTGAAAATGTGACGTCTAATGCATCTTTGCATTTTCCCTCTGGGCCCTGCATCTCAAAAATACAGTAGATGGTCGATAGATAATAGTGGGAGGGGTGCCAAGAGACAGAAAGGAAAAGATGAAGCTATACCATAGAAAGGTAACCATTGCCTCTGACTTAAATAATGTGGTTTTCTATGTCCCATTTGATCCTCACATATTCCCAAAGAAACAGGGTATTTAATTGATGGTTAACTCAAGATCAGAAAGGGTAAGGTATTTACCCAAGAACTGCAGATGGCTTACTCTTTACAAGGATGTGAGTCTGATTGTTGAGTACAAATATAATGAAACAATTGTTAGAGGGGACTATACTGACAGAATCAAGCAATTCCCTCAATGGCAAGGAAAGACCTTGGCTTATTCTCCTAATATCCCCAGTTCTGGAACCAGACCCCACAAATGCATGGATGAACATAACTTAGTGAATGGACCTTGAGTCCCATTTGAGTCACTGGAGTAGAATATCCACCATGCACTTGGATTCCAGCAATGTTCCAAACTATCTTAGCTGACTTTTATGTTATATCCTATCACTCTTTAACAAATTACCACAAACTTAGCAACTCAGTCTGTAGGTCAAAAGACTAGGCAGGAAGCACAATATGACTAGGTTCTCACAAAGGTGAAATCAAGATATTGGCGGACTACATTCTCTCCTGGAGCTCAGGGTCCTCTTCTAAGCTTATGTGGTGGGAGTTGAATTCAGTTCCTTACAGATGTAGGTCTGAAGTCTCTGTTTCCTTGGCACTTCTGGTTCCTAGAGACCATATGTTTTCTTTGTTACATGGTTCCCTAAAATCTAAAGAAGCCAGCAATAAAAAAAAAAAAATGTCCCATGCATCATATTTTCCCCATGCTTTTACTCTTTCTTCAGGAACAGCCCAGTCCCATTTAATGGCTCCCTGATTGGATCAGTCACATCAAAGATAATCTACCTTTCTTAAAGTCGGCTGTGCCATATAACAACCTAATCATGTGTGTGCTGTCCCATCACGTCCACAGGCCTGGGCAGTATGCCTAGTGCTACCATATCCACAGTGCTGGGGAGTAAAAGACCCTGCTCATAATCACATGAGTGTTATCCCTTCAAATCTCGGGATTACCCCAGGGGTTACTCCACTGAGAGAGGATCTCGAGGATCATTTTATAATTCTGCCAACCACAGCTTTCTTTACAGTATTGATCACATGAAGCAAAATGGACATGATAAAATATTCTCCACTGTTTAGTTCTCTTTTACTTCAAAGATATAAATTTGCATTCCAAAATGTATAAGCCAGATATAGGGGAACTTCCCAAACTTGATAAAGAGCATTTACAAAAAAAAAAAAAAAAACTGTAGACTCCAAAGGTGAAAAACTGAATGCTTTTTCCTTAAGATTGGGAGCGAGGAAAGAACATCTGCTCTCATCGTTTTCAGTCAGCATAACACTTGGAGTTCTAGCCACTAAACTAAGGTAAGAAAAATAAATAAAAGGCATAAAAATTGGAAAAGAAATAATAAAACTGCTCCTATTTGCAGATGACATAATTGTCTATGTAATAGAATCCTAAGGAATCTACCACAAAAAAAGCCCAAAACTAATAAAATTGTTCAGCAAGGTTGTAAGATACAAGATCAACATACAAAAACCAACTGCATTTCTATATGTTAACAACATATGAAAACAAAAATTAAAATCATACCTATCTGAGTGGCTGAAATAAAAAGTAGTGACAATACCAAATGCCAGTGAAGATGCAGAAAAACTGGATCCCTCATATATTGCTGGTGGTAGTATAAAATGGTGCAACAACCCTGGAAAACAGTTTGGGAATTTCTTGTAAAACTTAGCATGCACCAGTGTGGCTCAGTTGGTTGAACATCATCCTACAACGTGAAAGGTCACTCATTTGATTCCTGGTCAGGACACGTGCCTGTTTGTGAAGGGCTTGGTCCCCAATTGGGTTTGTGTACAAGAGGTAACTAATTGATACTTCTGGCTTACACTGATGCTTCTCTCCCTGTCTTTTTCCTCCTTACCCCTCTCTAAAAATAAATAAATTATTTTAAAAAATAGAATGCAACTTCCATATAACCCATCAATTGCACACTTTTTATCATTTATCTCAGAGAAAAAAAAACTCATGTTCACACAAAAACCTGTATATGAATGTTCATAATAGCTTTATTAATAATAGAAAAAGTGAAAACAACTTAGATGTGCTTTAACTGGCGAATAAACTGTGACACATCCATACCTGCCAACACAACTGAGTAATAAAAAGGAAGGAAGTACTAATGCACACAACAACTTGGAGGAATCATCAGTGAATTATGCCAATAGAAAAAAAGCAAACCCATCAAAGTCACATCCTATATGATTCCAATTATATGATGTTGTTGAAATGAAAATACTGTAGAAATGAAGAACAGATTAGTGGCTGCCAGGGGTAAAGGATGCGCGTGGTGGCGGGGTTGGGTGCAGTTAGAAAAGAGCACCATGGGGGATTCCTGTGGTGATGGGACTGTTCTGTATCTTGACTATACCAATGTCAATATCCTGGCTGTGATACTGTACTATGGTTCCTCAAGATGTTACCATGGAGGGAAACTGAGTAAAGAACACATAAGATCTCTCACTATCATTTCTTAAAACTGCACATAAAGCTACAATTATCTAAAAATAAAAGTTTTCATTAAAAATAAAGTACATGTACATATGTTAGGCATTCACTTCTGCAGGGCAAAGGATAGCCAGGTCAAGTGCAAGGGGAGAGGGAGGCAGATGCTCACATCCTGTCAATGAGGCCACTCCCATCCTCTTGAGGAAGAGTCCTCTCCAAATGTCATAGCAAAGGAGGATCCCAGGAGAGAATTTTACATTGCAAATGCCTTCCATTCCCAAGGACAACTATACCCACATGGTACCTTCAACATTCAAATCAATGGCTATAAAATCAGGTTAGTTCCTCAGTGGAAGAAAAGCAGAAGCTAGACATGAAGTACCAAAGTGAAATCTTCTTCTTCAATTTCCCCTCTATTTAAAACATTTTACAGGGGCTTTATGTTGACCCTGCAGCTTCAGGAGAAGGAAATCCTCCCAAATGTATCCCCAGGGCACAGCATCCCCCACAGTGACTTGGCTCCTTCCTCTCAGAGAAATTACTGCTACATGGAAAAAAAAAAATTTCTTAACTGGTTAACTTTGGGAAAATAACCTCATAAAGAGAAGACTTGGAACAAAAATGCCCACCCAGTCAGTTCTCCCCAAGCACAAAGCCCCTGGAGATGAGTATGAGATGTCTCAGGAGCAAGGCTGACAGGCCAAACCTAGATGCCCTTTCCAGCTGAAGGGAGGGCTGGCTATTCTGCTCTCCTTCCAACCCCAAATGGATTAATATTGCCCAGTCACAACAGCAGATCTGCTCAGTTCTGCCTCTCTTCCAATCTTGAGTTATCAGTGTGCCACTCAGCATCCTCCATGTACACTAGGAAACAAGACTTTACTTTCTGGCTGGCCAGCTGAACTAATGAGAGTGGGGTTATGACACTGGGCTCCCAGAACCAGTGACTTTGACTCTCACCTGCCCAGAGACTGTCCCCCAGCCCATGCTGGGAATTGTGTATTGGTCCCTAAAGGAGCCTGGAGGGGAGTGGGTAGATGGCAAGGGTCAAATCCAGCCAACTCCTATAAAAACAACCAAAGTACACATCCTGCCGAGCATAATTTTCATGCTTAAAAGCAGCAACTTTTGTTTTTCCCCAATCATCCTGACGCATGAGAGCATTCACTGTTAATCTGAGCAGAGGCAAAAACTACTCAGATCTTAATGTGAGACACTTTGTTCTTCAAAACTCCACAACTGTGATGAAAAGTGCTCTGTCAGATGGTATAACGCACACTCACATATTAAACACCGGGCTTCACCAAATACTTGTATCATGATTTGGAAGATGTCTATGTTTTCCCCAAAGAATGTTTTCTATAATTTATGACTTTGAACCTTTTTGAAAGTAAGTGATGTTTTTCCCTAGGAGCTCTTTTCAGATATATATATGTGCATATATATATATATATATATATATATATATATATTCCATTTTCATTACCAATATGAGATTGTAGTCTAGTCCCAAATAAAGTGATAAAACATAACTCTGAATTAAACATAACCCTGATATTAAAATAGTCTCAAGACAAACACAAGTGAAAACACTGGACTCCTTGCTTTAACACCAAATATTTACTTAGATCTGATCTCTTCAGTTGGGATTTTCCTCCCTTTTATGACTTCTCAAATATTTAAATCACTTTGTTTAAAAATATTTCTCATTATTTCTCCTCTTTTCTTCAAGAATTAGTACTGCTATAACTGGCTATAAGGAAATCATGATTCCCAAACTTCAACAAGAGAAACAGCCTTGATATTTAAAATAACTAACAACTATACATATATGGAAATGAATACCCCATTTTGATGGGTCACATTCAGTAACCTTAGAGGCGCCTCCATCTGGGCAATAGTTCCTTTTGGACAAAAAACAATTAGGCTGTGTAATGTGCTGAATCCCTTCAGATAAACCGTGCGCACACAGCCGGCCACTCTCGCACTGGCTTGAAGGCTGGGGCTGTCAGGCCCACTTCTCTGGTTAATGTCAGTAGCACTATGTATAAAAGGTGACTCCAGTGTGTACAAATGTTGATCTTTGGAGAAGTCATGCCTAGACTCACACACACATCCACTCTTCTGTACACTAGGTCAACGGCAGGAACAGAGGGCGACCCCAAAAGGGGCTTGCCAAGAGCAGAGTCTTACTTGTCAGGTTACATTGCCCCAAGGGACTTCCTTGCCTACGATTAATTCATAATCCTGTTTTGTGTTTAAAAAATTTAGGTTCTAAAAGCCTTGCCTTTGAGACAGTTTCAGAGGCGACAGGGAAATGGTCTAATATGCAGTAACAAATTAAGTGCCAGTGCAAGTAAGCACTGCAAAGAAAGGAACTGTGTGGAGAAGGTGGCACAAAATGTTTGCCCTTGTCCAAAATCATTTCTTTAAGGTTCCAAAATAGATACTAAAACCATGTTTTAATGGCTGGAGTGCCTATAGGTTAAAAAAAAAAACAAAACAAAGCTGAAACCATCTACAATTTTTCTGCTTGCTGCAAAAGCTAAGAGAAACAAAGATGCCCCTGATCGAAAACACAGCCATGGTTCTAAAGAAATACAATATTCGCTGATGTGACTTCCAAACTAAATTTCATCTGAATACCAAACAGTAAGAAAGCTCTCATCTCAGCTCTGAACAATCCCATTTTTATTACATCAAAATTGTTTCTTCCTTTGCCAACCACATTCTACCCCTTTTTGCTACAGAGTTAATGTCCAAAAAGCTTTCTTTTACAACTCTAGCAGACCTGACCAAAAAAAAAAAAAAAAAAAAGGCAGGAATTCCCAATGCTGTAGAAGCCATCATGAACATATTCTAATCTGAATGATTCTAAAAAGTGTAACTCAACCCACCCTATGCAGAAGAAAGAGAACATCAGGGGAACACAGCTCTGAACAAGATGGCCATTTGAACTCCTTGACACTCATGACCACTGAGGTGTGGACAGAGACAGGTGTTTTGGTGGCCTCTTCTGTTTGATTCAGAGAAAAAGAAAAATCATGGCAGTTAATAATACAAGCTTCTGTTCAATTTGTGACTCAGTCTGGGTTTACAGTCATTCCTCATAAGATTTAACTGACAATGTTTGGCAATGTGTTGACCTCTTCAAAGGCAAAGGTAAAGGTGTAAAGAGCATTTTCTTCCCAGGTACAAACCCTCTCTAACAAAACCAGCACCAGTTACCAAATGTGAAAATAAGGAGACAAGTTACTAATCTTGTTACTCAGAGTTTGAAGCTGCATGTGTTGTGTGTATATTGGGAGTGGGTGGTGGACACACAACGTCCTTTCTGCCCCCTCCTACCAGGGCCCCCAGAACATGCTCCTACTTCAGTGATAACTGAAGGTGAATTAGTGTTTCCCTTCTTTTGTACTATGGGTGAAAGAAGCCAAAATCCTACAAGTGAGCAAAGTAAGGAATTTTCACACCTGTAAGTCCTCACTTCCAAAGTCAAAACATAGTTTTAAAAGAGGCAGTATGGTTCCTATTGCCTTGCAAATAAAACCCCAACTCCTTTCCATGGCCATCATGAGCCCCGTATTATCCACCCCCTGCCTGCCTTCCCAGCTACATGCCATTCCATTCCAGATCTCACAGAATCTCTTCTTTCTCCTTTACCTTGTCTCGTTTTTCTGGTTACCCTTCCAAACTCTGTAAGCAACAAGCATCTTCTTACCTGTCAGGCCTCAGCATAAATGCCAACACCTTCAAAAGTCCTTTCTAAGACCCCTGAAAGTAGCTGCCTGCCTCCCACCTATTCCTGGTATTCCTCCTCTCAAGCTCCAAGTCTGTTTCCTTCACACCGTGTGTATCACAATTTTAAATTACTTAATTTATTTGTATTGTCTTCTCATTTCCTTCACTGGGCTCTTTGTTCCATGTCTAACTTACCCACCCAATTATCTGTAAATCCCATCTGGGGCAGGGCACATGGCTGACACTTTATAAATACTCACCTAACTCATAAGTAGAATCAGCCAAAGCAATAATACCTGATGTTCACACCAGTGGTTCTCAAACTGGGTCCCCTAACCAGAAGCAGCAACTTCACCTGGAAATTTGCTGGAAGGTACGTTCTGGGCATCCTTTCTCCTGCCCCTGTGCCTCCACCTATTGAATAGGAAACTCAGGGGGCTCCAGCCCAGCAACCTCTATTTTAACAACCCTTCACCTTGACTCTAATGCATGTTCAAGTTTGAGAACAACTGGTTCACACAATATTGCCTACTTTCCAAAGAGCATTCAAGCACAGATGTCACAGACCCAGCTCTTTTAGGGAAAAAAAGAGTCTACTTTCTTATAGGGGATTTATCTTTGCAAGCAAAGGAACTGTGAGCACTCAGCCCAGAAAAGACCCTAAATTCGCAAATACTTTGGTGTTTGGGGAAAGGAAACCAATGTATGTATCACATAGGCAGAGTGATCAGGCTGAGTCTGAACGTGCTGCAGCCAGACCTTTGGCATGAGACTCCTGCCCTACCCACAGGAATCACCTAGAAAGGACCCTGGATTTGACAGGGACCTATGCCTCCCCATCCCCACCCTTACAGTAAGGTTTCTGATGATACAGACTTTGCCTTACTATTTTTGCACTCTGGCCTTGACCAATGACTAGCACATTGTCACTCAGAATGTGTCTGCAGAAGAACCACTGCTGAAGTAGCTGTCATATTACCTGTACAGCTGGAGAGAAACAAACAAAGGGGTTTTGCTTGCTGGGTTTATAAATGGGCTTTAATATAAGAATAGTGAGAGATCTAGTAGTGGGTAGGATGCAGTGCCAAGAAAGATCCAGGTTAAATCCTGACAGCTTGCTGCTATATGTCTTTGGCCAAGGTACCCAACCTCATTGAGCCTCTGATTCTTCCACTGAACATGGGGATTATATGGCCTGCCACATAGGGCAGTCATGGACATGACATGGAGCTCCAGGGCAACTTGAAGGTAAAATGTCCAGCGCAGATCAGTAATGTAATGAGTGCTCAAATACTGTCATGACTTTATTGTAATGATCACTTGTTTAACTGGGGAAAATGGATCCAAGTTCTGTGTCTCTCATGTAGTGTGTATTCTAGAAGCATTACATGTAAGAAAGTTAGAGACTCACATTACTGTCCATGCCATAGCCTTCAATGTGATGGGGAAGTATAAAGCAGGGGAAACACAGGCACTGAGGTTTGGTGGATGATGGCTTGAATTCCTTCTCTGCCATTACCAGCTGTGTGACCTTGAAGAAGCCACTTATACTCTCTGGGCTTCTGCACTTGCAGAGTGGAGATAACAGCACACTTCACACAGAGTCATAGTGAGACCTGGAGATTAAAGTGTCTGTGAAACACTCAGCCCTGTGGCCTGCCCTTAGTAAGCACTTGATAGATAATGAATATTATTTACTAAAACCAACAACAAGCAGGACAAAATTCCATCTCTGCTTCAGAAGAGGCACAAGCTAAGTGTTAGAGGCATAAATAAGAAGGAGATGATACATTCAGAAAGCAAGACAAGGGGAGGGAAAGTTTCTCAAAAGTGAAAGCATTTAAACAGTACCTTAAAATAGGGATCATAACCCCAAACACTGGCAGAATAAAGCACTTATCATCAGGGAGTGAAGCCAGCAAGGCAGTTCAAAATGTTCCTTACCTGCCACTAATGCCTACCAGGCCAAAATGCAGGTTCTGTGTGGCCAGATCCTCTTATCAAATGAAGAAATACTACCTGAACTTTTCTTGTGAAATCTTATTTTTTAAAAAATGATGCCTTGATTAATTTTTAAAAACCTACCTGAATTCACAAAATACATTTGTGGACCATAGCTGAATCACTGGGTACCAGTTTTGACCTTCTATTTTAAAGGATAGGTAGAATTCTCTCAGGCAGGGATGGTGGGGAGACATTCTAGCAAAGACACTGTGTGGACTAAGGCAGTGGGGCAGGAAAGGTTCAGAAAGGAGAATTTGCTTCAGGGACTGAAGGGAGAGAATGAGGAACAGAGGGCCAGGAAACCGTGGGCTGCTGGAAAGGTTCTCAGGGAGAGGCTTAGGCTGGGTTACAGGAAGAGCTTGGAATGCTAACGTGGAGAAGGAAGGAGTTGGAAATGCCCAAAGAACAACAAGCCTACCAGGTCACTCTCTCCCCTCCTTGGGCCTCAGTTGTTCTGTTAGTAAAGCAAGCTCCTGAATTAAATGAGCTCTAAGCTGTTCTCCAGCCCTTTCTGTACCATTCAGGGGTGCCACAGTAATCTCACCTAGGGACAGCAAAAGTATCACCTGTGCTCTAATCTGTGGGGGATATGACTCTAGCTCACCATCAGGAGGGAAGGAGCCAAACTCTGTCCCAAGCACCACCTTTCCTAGTCACAGAGGATAAGCTCACCTGAGTAAGGCAGAGGAAATAGAGGTCTTGAGCACAGACTAGATCGCTGGATGAAGGAATAGCTCAAATAATAACACAATCACCTCCACTGAGTATCTGCTTTGGGTCTGACTCTGATCTATTTACTGACAGAATCATTTCACCGAATGAGGCAGGTCCTACCACTCAGGACCAGGCACTGATTGTTAAAGAGAACCAAAGTCCAATAGCTACAAACTGAAGGACCACAGTCAGGCCAGGTAATTGTCTGGTCCAGACCCTTCAATCCCAGCCACTCCATCAAACTCTGTGCCGTCTGCTGTCTTTCACATGTGTGTTTTGGTTCTGTGTTCCTTTCACAACGGTGCCAAAATGAAGTGGCTGGCTAACCCTACTCGGAACATTCCTTGGCCATGGATATGAGAAAGTCTAAGGACTAGGGTTCCCTCGCATGCTCCAGAGGGGGTACAGGATTTGAGTCCCAGGGAGTTTTGTACTTCTCTTGACATAGAGGAACGGTAAAAGGCCTTTGTTTCCAAAACCTGCTTTTTGGTCTGAGGAGTCAAATTGTCAGAATGAGTTTGGATGAGTAAGGAACGGTTGGACTTAAGAGATATGGATTCTACCTGGTGGCTGAAGGATGGTGGATTTCACAGATGTCAGGGGCCTGCTTCCCAATCTAAGCAGCTCCCTAGAGAGTGAAGAGATAAGGAACCAGGGAGCCAGTGCTAAGGGCAAGGTTCAGGCAGCCATGAAAAGAAGTATGTTAGCAACTTGTTTTCCATGGATCCCAAGCATCCCGAAGGTAGCTACCAGGATCAAAGACCAGAGGTATTGCCTCAAGCACCAGGGTGAACAAGCCTAGGGGATCTTATAAGAACCCTGAGGGAGAAAGAAGGGCCTTCATAGTACCTGAGATTTGTTTTTCTGCTAAGCATGGCTCATGTGGAGGGAGGCTATGATCTAACATTTAATTTGACTTAGAAAAAAGAAAATATTCTGGTTTTGCACCCAAATATTATGGAATTAATTTAGTGAATTATAATCATTTTCATGGAAAAATATTTATATTGAGAAGGCTTCATGTGTTTAAGGAATTTTGTCCATTTGATTATGAAAAACCTCTCTGTTATGTTCATATGCACTATTGTTTTCTCTTTAAATTCTCTATTTTTATGTTGAATCAATGGCTGGTCTATAAGTTAAATATAAAACTCTATTAAAACATTACTGTATATGTCTCTATGCAGATACATGAAATATTTATTTCTAACCCCACTTGAAATGAAAGACAAGGCAAATATTCTAAGGGTTTTCCTAAGCATTAATACAAATACACACTAATTAACTAAGTATTAATACTAATTAACAATTATATGGCATCTACTCTGTGCCAGATATTGACCTGAGTGTGAATAATTATTCGCAGTGCCATTTACTTCTTACAACACTCTTGAGTTATCATTCCCATTTTATAGATTGGGAAATTGAGGAACAGAGAGGTTAGCTAATTTGCCCACAGTCACACAGCTACTGAACCCAGGCTATGAGGTTCCAGTCTTTGATGACCACTAGCACACTTTACTTCCTAGCATCTGTCGTAAGGATTGAAGGGGAGACTATTAGCATATTTCAAAGCTCTCTATAAATTTATTAACCTAACAAAATTTACATATTGTGGCACTATGCCAGTATACAGGATTCAGTCAGTCCCTGATTCCTGATATTTACAGTGAAGCAAGAAACTTGTCCTTAATTCCCTCTTTCCCTTTTTCCCTTACTCTCTCTGTCCCAAGGAAGTTATCCATGTGAACAGAATACATTTCACAACTTCACCCAAAGCTCACATACACATACCTTGGTAATAAAGGTAAGTCTAATACACAATCTAATGAGTATGAAAAAACTAAAATTTAAAAATGCAAATCAAAAATATTGATCTCACAACAACCCAAATATAGCAGGACATGGTCCAATTAGAAACAACCCCAAATTGCCAAGACACGTAAGCATGGAAATCTAGAAGGCTGAAAAAATTTTATTTGCCACCGTTAAGAGATTTCTTTTGTGTTTATAGTTCACAAGTTGAATGTGGTTCATAAATATCCTGGGGTTCGAGGTGCGTTTAAATGTAATATTCTTGTAAGGAAAAAAGCATTGACTTCATCACAAGGCAGGCCCTGCTGATGGCAGACTAAGACTGGAATGTGCAGATAATTATCTTTAAGGCCAGTCAACGGCTATATGTCTCCTATAATATCACCTTTAAGATCAGGCCAAGACATTCCAGCCTGAATCAAGGTTTATTTATGAAAGGATTTAACACTTTTAGATCCCATATTGCTTGGAGGACCACCAATTTCATTCCCAAATATCCAATTTCTTCAATTTCACAGAGCATGAATGAGATTTCAGGTTCCCATATGTGAAGGGAAAAATTTAAGACACTAAAATTCCTTTTCTTCAATAAAGCAAATTTCTTTGCTAACACCACCACAAAATAAAATCACCACTAGGGACTGAAAGTAGAAAATACCATAAGTCATAATGCCACATTCATGCAGATATGACCAAATTTTCAGGTAATTCTAGCTGAATGGGCTCCCTTGTTCCCCTCAAACTTGAAAGGTCAAAAGAGCAATTTGATTGTGGGTACTCTATATAGGCCACAGACAGGAGAAAGAATGGCCCTTCTAGCAGCAAGGACACAGAATTTAAAGAGATACACAGATATTCCAAGAAAGCAACAGAATCCACATAGACCCCTATATGTTGGGTGATCTACTGGAGGAAACCGGTTAATCTGGAAGACTACAAGTTCCTTCATTAGCAGTGTGAGGTACTGACCAGATATCCTTTCTGAAGAAGTGGCATAAAGTGGCTTAAACTAGACCAAGTTTGGCACAGCGTGTGCAGTGAAAAGTGATAGTACCCACTGAGGAGCAAAGAGATAAGCAATCTCACAGGAGGTATCCCTCGGCCCAATATTTCAATCCTGCAGTTATTTGATAACTGCCCATGCTAGTAAAAAAGATAGTGATGACCCTGAAGACCACCACAGGTAAGAAAATCAATGTATCTTTTATAGAAAACATAGTATCAGTCACTTGATAACATCAAATAATTTTAGTCATTTGATGACCAAAAACAGTTTAGGAATTAAGCAAGAAAAAATGAAAAATCATTTATGCTGAAGAATGATAAAATGCCTTATCTTTATTATTATCTACTAATGGTATTAATAATTACATTTATTAATAATTAATATAATTTTAATGCTATGTTAATTAAAAGATTAATATGTATGCCTGTATGAGCATATATTTATTTATTGTTTTCTACTTTTATACCTTTTAGATTATTTTTGTAAAATTTCTCAACAGTTGACATATTATATTAGTTTCATGTATACAATGTGATAATTACATATTTATATGACTTTTAAAGTGATCACCCCAATAAGTATAGTACCCATCTGATACCATACATAGTTATAAAAATATTATTGTTTATATTCCCTATGCTGTACTTTATATCCCCATAACTATAATTATAATTGTTAATTTATACTTCTTAATCCCTTCACCTTTATCACCATCCCTCTAAACCCCCTCCCATCTGGCAACCATCATGTAGATACACATTCTCTGTATCTATAAATGAGTTTCTGTCTTATTTGCTCATTTATTTTGTTGTTTAGATTCTACAAATAAGCAAAATAAAAGGGTATTTGTCTCTCTCTGAAATTTCACTTCCCAGAAATGACATTGAAAAAATAAATTGAAGAAGATACAAATTATACTGTGCTCATAAATATGAAGAATTAATATCATTAAAATACCCATACTAATCAAAATACCAATGGCACTTTTCACAGAACTAGAACAAGTAATCCTAAAATGTATATGGAACTACAAAAGACCCTAAATAGCCAAAGCAACCTTGAGAAAGAAAAACAAAGTTGGAGGTATCATGCTGCCTGATATCAAACTATATTACAAGGTTATAGTAATCAAAATAGCATGGTACTGGCATAAAAACAGATATATTGATCAATGAAACAGAACAGAAAGCCCCCAAATAAACCCATGGTTATTCAGCCAGTTAATCTATCACAAAGAAGACAAGAATATACAATGGGATAAGACAGTCTTTTCAATAAATGGTATTGGGAAAGCTAAACAGAAAAATTAAAAAAAACTAGACAAATTTCTTGTACCATAAGCAAAAATAAACACCAAATAGATTAAAGAATTAAATGTAACATCCCAAACCATAACATTATTAGAAGAAAACATATACAGTAAACTCTGTGATATCACTCTTAGCAATATTTTTTTGAATATTTATCCTTGGGCAAGAGAACCAAAAGAAAAAAATAAACAAATGGGAAAACATAAAACTAAAAAGCTTCTGCACAGTAAAGAAACAATCAACAAGATGAAAAGATAATCTATTGAATGAAAGAAGATATTTGCCATGGATACATCTGATAATGAGTTAATATCCAAAATATATAAGGAACTCCTACAACTGAACACACACACACAAACAATCTCATTAAAAAATGGGCAGAGGTTCTGAATAGACATTTCTTCAGAGAGGACATATGGATGGCCCACAGACATATGAAAAGATGTTCAACATCACTAATCACTAGGGTAATGCAAATAAAAACCAAAATGTAATATCACCTCACCTGTCAGAATGGCTGTCATCAATAAATCAACAAACAACTTTTGGCAAGAATGTGGAAAAAGGGAAACCTTGTGTACTATTGGTGGGATTGTAAATTGGTGCAGCCACTATAAAATACAATATTGAGGTTCCTCAAAAAAAAAATAGAACTACCATATAATCTAGCAATTCCAATTTTGGGTATTTGTCTGAAGAAATCCAAAATCCTCATTTGAAAAGATATGTGCACACCTATGTTCACTGCAGCATGATTTACAATAGTCAAGAGATAGAAGAAACCCAACCGTCCTTTGAATGGATAAAGAAGATACAGCACATATGTACAATGGGATATTACTCAACCATAAAAAATAGTGAAATCTTCTCATTTGCCCAAGGGTACATTATTTTTATAGGAGAACTCAATACTCTTGATGGTCATATATATCATTCTAAATTAATAAAGAGACATTCTCATTTTCTAAAACAAAATGAGATTAACACAGATGTACATTTATACACACAGCAGAGAAGTTTAGAAAGAAAAACATCAGGGAACTAAACATGGTTTTTCTTAGCTGTGAATCATGAACTTTTTTCTACTTCTCATCATCCAAACTCCAAATACTTTATTGATACCTTGATCTCAATTGTATAAATAATACATGCTTACATATTTTTAATTCTTAAAATATGGGAAGGTATGAGAGAGAGAGTAAGAAAAACAGAAGAGAAACAAAAACACAACTCCAGGACCCAGAGAACCACTGATGCCACTGTTACGGCCTTCCAGAGCTCTTTCCATCCACATCCTTGCTTTAACAAGTCAGTCATGCCACACATACTGCTTTGTGGCCTTCATTTTATCTTCACAAGACACCATTCATGTGTTCCCTGTCAATAAATATCAATCTAATTCATTCTTTAATGGCCATAGTGTAATCTATAATAATCCTCTCTTAGTAGTCCTTGAGGTTGTTTCCAAGTTTCCAACTTCATAAATAAGTGTACAAAAATGATCTCTGAACATTTTCTCCTCCATAATCCAGTTATTTCTTAAGGTAAGATCCTGGAAAGACAGCTGCTAGGTCAAAGGGCATCCATATCTTTAAGGTATAGAATATACACTAACAAACAGGCCTCCTGGAAAATTATACAAATCCAGAATAAGGGGCAAATCTTACTTTCTTCCTTTTGTTTCTCTGTATATTCTGGAGATATTTTCTCTAACTTACATTTTGCTTATAAATTTCTTACATAAGTGAAAAAATTAGAGGTAGTTTATGGAAAAATAAAGGAAAAGGGACAATTGGAAGGTAACTTTCCACCACAGAAATTTAACCTATGGGACAGGTTTTGACTAGAAAGAAGATGGGGACACATGACTCTCCATCTTGATGCTACTGTCCATTAACCTCACCTATTCACTGCCCTTGCTCATGTGCACCATGCTCCCTTTCCACACATGGCCATCTACTGGTGGAGAATGCCGTGATCAGCAAGCTTGAGTACCCAGGCCTTTCAAAGGTCGTAGTCCTCACTCTGTTAATAAAAGGCCGTGGGTTTTCGAAAACAAAATAATGGCTTCCTTTTTTTCCCTAGGAATAGCTCTTCCAACAGAGATTCCAAAGTATCCTCATTAAGTTTAAGTCAGGACTTTCCAGTTCTCTTCCATCATCCTGAAACCAATAAAAACACTCTTGCTTTTTTCTGTTACTGCAAAGAGTTGTTTTTGTTTGGTTGACTTTCTGTCTGTTTGTCTGTTTGTTTGTTTTTAAGGAAGATATAGGCCATTGAGCCTTGGGGGAGAGAAGCAATGAGATTGGACATTCATCTTGAGCAAAGTCTCCAAAAGTGATATATTTTAAAAATATATTCAGTTAATATTTTGTCATGAAGTTTAATAACTGTATCATAGAAGATGTAGCATGAGAAAAAATATTTTTCTTAAAGTATATTTTATTGATTATGCTATTACACTTGTCCCATTTTTTCTCCCCTTTATTCCCCTCTGCCCTGCACCCTGCTTCCTACAAGTATCTCCTCCCTTAATTCATGTCCATGGGTCATACGTATAAGTTCTTTGGCTTCTCTATTTCCTATACTATTTTTAACCTTCCCCTGTCTATTTTATACCTACCATTTATGCTTCTTATTCCCTGTATCTTTTTCCCCATTCTTCACCTTCCCCCTCCCCACCGATAACCCTCCATGTGATTTCCATTTCTATGGTTCTGTTCCTGTTCTAGTTGTTTAGAACTCCTGTGCTTAGTTTGTTTTTGTTTTTAGGTTCAGTTGTTGATAGTTGTGAATTTGTTGTCATTTTACTGTTAATATTTTTTATCTTCTTTTTCTTAGATAAGTCCCTTTAACATTTCATATAATAAGGGCTTGGTGATGAGCAGATAAGGTAAAATTCAAGGAGTTCATCATCACCAAGCCCTTATTATATGAAACATTAAAGAAAAAATCTTGAGATACATGCAGAAATTAGTCAACAATTGAGGGTCCTTTTTATGAACTAGCTTTCCACCAAACAGGACCTTGAGGTTTCCAAATACCCTCTGTTCTCTAAGTCTCACTCCCTCTACTGTCGGAAGGGAGGCCAGAACTGGGTCCTCTTTTCTTTAAATACTAAACTATTCTTAACACTCTTTATTGGCTAAGAATGCAATAAAAAATCAGAGAACTTAGAAGCCATGAATCTGTTTGCATCAGAGGTCACCTTTAACCTTTGAGAATAATGCCAGTTTTTCTTTTTAGAATGGAATCCATCTTTACCAAAATCCTCTTTCTGTTGATACATAGAAAAATCTCTTAACTGTTTCTATCAAGCCATCATCCTATAGCTCTTCTTCCTAGACAAAGGTCTGATAAGCTCTTGAATTCCCCTAATGCAAGTGACTTTTTGGCTAAGCATTACCCCAGCCCAAGAGAAATGATTTGTCCATTTATATCAGAAAGTGCCAACCAGCAGATGTACAAACAGGCAACAACTAACAAAGGAAGGAGCTGCTTTTTAAGTTTATTCCGAAGCACTTCTGAAGCTTATCCCACAAAACTAGATACCCACCACTGGAAGGTGAAAGAAAAGGAGCCAAATACACGCTTCCTTCTTGGATGTGCTTCCTTCTATGTGCTAACTGTAACTGCAGTATTCTATTTGGGCACTTGATTCATTTTTGGAAAGACATATAAAAATCAAACAATTCAGACAGAACTAAATATTGTTAAAATATCTAACTATGCCTAGCCTTTCAGATGCAGTCTTTTATGAAACACAAACAATTGTCCCATATTTTATACATGCTCTTTATTTAATCAAGTCCATAGTTGAAAAGCTCACATCCAAAACATCCCTGATAAAGTCTCAGGATGGGCATTTGTCAGGACATTAGTAATTTCCATATTTGTATTAACTATATCGAGTACAAAAACCCTATTTTTATATAAACACTTCTTTTAAAATAAAAATAAAATGAGATTAAGAAGCTCATGTAATTACATAATCATCTGTATATCAGCTAAGGCTGATGCTGTTGTCTTGCAAAAGACATTCTCATAGAATAGACAGACAGGATCATTTTACCTGATTTAAAGAAAAAATCTGAATACAGTACAGAAAAGGCTGTTGCAGAAGTATGTAGGATATAAAATGAAACACACACACACACAAAAACAAGAAACACATATATTAATTTATAACATGCCTTGTTTTCAAGAAATAAATTGCTGTGATTTTAATATTTTAGGCCTTTTCGTAAAATTCTGCCACTTGACAACTATAATTTTGATTGTGAGAAAAGTTGAGTCAGTTTGTATTTATAAGAGACACATAATATTTGAGTCAAAAGGAAAGTGCAATAAGATCCCATTATTCTTACTGATGTCAATACATCTACTCACAAGTCATGTCTTTTCCTTCTTTTCTGTTTCCTGATTGGCTGAGGGGTTGGAAACAAGGTAACCACACCCTCATTAGATATATGTGTCTATAAAAAGACAATAGGTTCTAATTAAGTTATTGGGGCAAACTGATTTATTTATGTATTGGGCCTGTCCAGAGGCTTGGGATTTACTTCTTTATTCACTGCTATATTTCATATAGTAAAAATGCTAGATAAGTAAGTTCCTAAAAAGTTAGGAGTTACAGATTACCTCAAAAATTATTTGATTATTTAAAAAATCATGACATTTTTAGACTATAAGACAAAAATAAAATATTACTAAAATTCTTGCTAGTAGTTTTTTGTCTTCCCAATAGAATATACATATCCATAGTACTTGCATAAGGACAACCCACACACAGCCTCTGCTGACCCAGAGCATGAACTTCATCTCGAGGTCAAGCCAGGTGACTCTGAAAGGAGTGCTAAATCCTCCAACTACTGCCAACCCATTCAACTAACTGTGGCAACATGTGGTGAATATTTCACCTCAAAGGCCTAGAAGAATGAGTGTACTTCACAAAGCACCCAATTTATTCCCATAAAATGCTTGGCATGCCAGTTGATTTTGGGCTCACTTTACACAAAAATCCAGGTTTTTATAAAGATTTACTCTAGGATTTCCAAATGTTTATTTCCTCACAAACAGATTTTTTTAGACCAATACTTGTAACAGGTGATTTTTCACACCACTAGGAATCCAGAATGTGATTCCAGAAGAGTGAGCAAAAATTGTCTCTAGGACTCCAGTTGACAGCAAAGCACATATATTCTAGACTCTATGCAAACAAAGAAGTAAAAATACTTCTTACATTAATGATCATATGTGAGATACTATAGCATCATCAAAAGTTATATCAATTACACCTCCCATTCACCCTCACTCTATAAGGTCCATGCCTACTGGCATTTTCTCTGTTCCCTCAGACACACTGAGCTTGTTCCTACCTCAGCAACCTTGCACTTGTTGTTCCTGACACCTGGAGTCCGTTCATCTCAGTGCTTTATAAAGTTGGCTCCTGCTCATCATTCCATTTCAAACGTAGACCTCCTGCCTCTCCAAGACACACTGTATATTTAATATGGCTTGGTGATTTTCTTCACAGCACATATTATGATCTCCAATTATCTTACTTATTTTTAAAAATGTATTTCTTGTTACTGAGGGCTGGGTCTTGTCTCCCTTGTCCACAGCTACACAGCCCTAGTACCTTGAAAAATATATAGGACAGAGTAGGAACCCAATAATGTATGCTAAATAAATTAGTAAAAATTTTAATTAATCCAAAATTTATTTAAACGAAAGTTTAGGATTCTGCATTAAACTATAGTGCAAAGCTAAAAGGTATGACTTGTATTGTATTCTAATTACTCCATAATTATAAAAACAAAATGTACTGTATTCCAAATAAGACATATTAAAATTAGGTTCATGATCTACAGAATGAAGGGGATTATGCTAATTTACTAGTTCACAAAGTTTCATTATGAAGATACACTGTTGTATTTTTTCTTCTGTGATGCCAATGGTTTAAAATAGTTTGCTTTTCAAATAAACTTTCTTTTATTAAATTAGTAGTACACCATTATGCACTTTCTATCAGGATATTTTAAAGATAAAAGTGTCATGTGGAAAAATGTACAGTGAATGTTCATAGCAATACTACTAATTATAGTTAACAAGTGGGAACAACCCAAATGTCTTTAACTCATAAATGGGTGAATGAAATGTGGTATATCCAAATATCCATACAATAGAATAGTATTCATTCATAAAAATGAGTAAAGTGCTGAGACAAGCTATAACATAAAGGAACCCTGAAAACAGTATCCTAAATAAAAGAAACCAGAAGCAAAAGGCCACATTATTATAGAATTCTATTTATATTAAATGCGTAAAATAGGCAAACCCATATATATAGAAAGCAGATTAGTGGTTATCAAGAGCTGAATATTGAGATGGCAGGATGGGGGCAGAAATAGGAAATAACTGCTTAATGAGCCAGAGTTTCCTTCTAAAAATGATTTTCCATTTAAAAATGGCAAAAAATCACTTCCATTAACCAAAACTCAGTAATCTGACCATACCTAATTACAACAAAATCTGGTATTGTAAGCTACCATGTGAAGAAGGAGGGCGAGGAATCGGGCTTTGTTAAATGTATAGCAGAGACTCAGCAGGGTTTACTACCTAAAGAAAAGACAGATTTAGGAGGGACCCATGAGCATCTGTTTTGTCATGCACACTGTTGATCCAAAGATATTCCCTCTTAACACATAGTTGATATCAAATGGAAAATACATTGGTAAAACTACTTTTTAGAGAGAAATTTGGCAACATCTAATAAAGTTGAAGATATACTGGATTAGAAAGCCTGGCCACAATATTTTGCAACTTCTCTTATGCCTGAAATCTGGGCTGGCCTTGTGATTTGCTTTGACCAACAGAATACGGTGGATGTGATGTCTTGTGCATTCCAGAGCCTAGGCCTTAAAAGGCCTTGCAGCCTTTGCTTCAAATGATGTCTCAAGAATGTCATGCTGTGAGGAAGCTGTCTACTCTATGGGGGATGAGAAGCCATGTGGAAAAGATCTGAGTTACCCTGGACTACAGATAGACTCAATGGTCAGACATATAAGTGAGGCCACGCTGGACTATTCATCCATTCCAGCCATCATCTGATTGCAGCCAGGTGAGGAAAACTGGCAGAAGCACACTGCCTACCCACAGAACTGTGTAATCATTGTTTTAAGCCAGAAAGTTTGGGGTGTTGTGTGATACAGCAATAGATATCTGATACAAACAGGAATTTGACCTGGAAGTATACTACAGATAAACTCAGACTTTAGCCTAAAGAGAATTTCTCAAAAACATCCACCTTGGTACTAGTCATAAAAGGGAAAACATAGGAAAAACCTAATATGTCAACCATTACAATAAAAATGGGTATTTAATATATGATTTAGGTAGCCAATGGAACATTACCCAGCAATGAAAATAAAACAAAGCTACAGGTTTCAACCTTAAACTTCAAAAACATACTATTAAGAAAGTGAATTTCCCTGGCTGGTATAGCTCAGGAGATTGAGCACGGGCTGCAAACCAAAGGGTCACCAGTTCAATTCCCAGTCAGGGTGCATGCCTGGGTTGCAAGCCAGGTCCCCAGTGTGGGGGTGCATGAGGGGAAGCCACACATTGATGTTTCTTTCTCTCTCTTTCTCCTTCCCTTCCTCTCTGTCTAAAAATAAAATAAATAAAATCTTTAAAAATGTTAAAAAGAAAGAAAGTGAATTTCCCAGTGATGTACATTCAGCCATTAAATATTTACTGAACACTAATAGGTGCCTAGGATAAAGCACTTGTGAAAACAGACCGCAAAAAGAAAAACAAACAAAAAACCCTGTCCTCAATGAACTTGGCATCATTCTAGATTAGGGAGAAAGAAAATAAGTCAAATGCTTATTCACCTAGGTGGTGAAAAGTGCTAAGGTCAATAACGGAAAAGGAAAAAAGGATTGGAGTGATTTGCAATTTTAGATGGGACATCCCGGGAAGGTCCTAGGCAGAGACTTTTAAGTTAAGACTTGAGGAAAGTGGGAAACTAGCCATGTGGATACCGGAAGAGCATTTTAGACAAAGGGAACTCCAAATGCAAAGTGCCCTTAAGCAGAAGAACTACTGGTGTTTTCAAGGATCAGAGAGGAGGCCAGTGGGCAATTAGCCTAATAAGTAAAGAGCAAAATATGAAAACATGAATTGTGCATTTAAGAATGCACAAAATAATCACATGTTATTTATGAATTTATAAACAACCAGTAAAAATATTTTTTCAAGTTCATATTGGTTTAGAATGCACAAAATATGTCAAATAAGTGTAGAGAAAAGTATGGGATGATATACATTAACTTCAGAATAGAATTCCCTTTGGGGAAAATGGAAGTAAATGGGATTGAGGTAGAATGTAATAGTTTATCTCTTTTAGAAAATGTCAAGCCAATATGACAAATTTTATTTATTTATGTATTTAAGTAAAATTTCCCTAGTGTGGGTATTGGGTAAATGGGTTTTAATTATAATATTCTCTGTATTTTCTAATATGTTTGAAATATTTCATAACTGGTTTTAAAAAGGAAATACAGTAATAAATATTTAATCAATAACCAGCAATTCTTTAAATGGGGAGACATAATTGAACCACACATACACAGTGAGAAGGGTGTTTACTGATGGTCCAAAAACTCAACAGGGCTCTGGATGGTGTGGCTGCAAACCAAAGGGTCGCTGGTTGGATTCCCAGTCAGGGCATATGCCTGGGTTGTGGGCCAGGCCCCCAGTTGGGGGCATGTGAAAGGCAACCACACATTGATGTTTCTCTCCCTCACTTTCTCCCTCCCTTCCCCTCTCTCTAAAAATAGATAAAATCTTAAAAAAAAAAAAAAACACCTCAACAGGCACCTGGATTGGGCCATACTAAAAATGACACCATCTCTTCCTAGAGGTAGCAGCCATCACATTTCATACTTAATATCATGCAGGATTTAATCCATATATAGTTAGCACAAATCTATTTTGATGGAGGCAGACACCAACACTGGTTCTACTTTAACCCTTTAGTGCCTTTCTATCTGCTTCTAATATAATGTCAAAGCAATATTTATATGTAAAATTACATTCAAAATAAAAGAGCACGTGTTTCTATAATACTAAACAGGAAAAGAAGTAATAATAATGATGATAACGACAGTAACAGCGCTGACAATTTTTGAATGCTCAATATTTGCTAGTCCCTTTTCCAAGTTCCCATTTTGTATGTTTAGGTCATTTAATCTTCCCAACAGTTTTGTGAAGTAGGTGTTGTCATTACCCACACTGAACCAATGAAGCGCAGAGGTTCAGAGAGGTGAGTGACTTGACCAAGTCCACACAGCTGGGAAATTATTAAATCAGGCTTCAAACCCAGCAGTGTATCTGATGGCAGATGGTGAACTTTAACCACTAAGTTCTGATGGGAATGTATAAACCTCTGAGTACACCCTAAACTGCTCCCATAACTCACCACTTGTATACTAACATTAAAACCAACTCTCAATGTTTGTGTGACTGGGCAATAAATAATTAACTATATGGTTTATATTTGCTTCAACTCATGGGATTATAGGCTTCAGTTGAGTTGATGTGAACCTTCATTGCCCGCCAATGTGAATTTGAAATTTTGCTGACTCTTATCAATAAAAATATATAAATAAAATTGCATTCAAAATAGTTATGACTCTTTAAACTCTTTTTTTATATTTTGCACATTTTATTATTTTATTCTTATTTTTTAATTTGTAATTTAATTTTTTTTAATTTTTGTACTTGTTGAGTGACATTGGTTAATAAAATTATATAGGTTTCAAGTGTAAATTCTATAATACATTATCTGTATATTGTATTGTGCATTTACCACCCAAAGCCAACTCTTACAAACACTCTCATCCTTACAATGGTATTTGTATTTAAAGAAAAGGCGTAAGGTCCAATTTAGCTCTGAAAAATGCCTCCTGAATCTCACTGCAAATGACATTCATTTCCCTAAAGGCTGTATTTGTACATGTATCAGTCCTTCAGAGTCATACAAAGCAAAGTTTGGGAACTGCTTCTCAACTAGGAATTCTTCTCAACATGGCAAGCCAAAATTCACTACCATCACACACAAAGTGATCAAAACTAAATATGATGTTTTTTTAAACAAAGAGAGCCTTTAAGACCAAATGAATGCAATGTAAAGACACCTAAAATCACAAAACCCAAAGCTAAAAAATGTAAGTTATCTTATCTTACCTTTAGCCACAAAAATGAAAAACAACTAACATATCACTTTTCTACTAGCTTTTGCTTAATAATAGGAGATTAAACATACATGCAACCCATATAACAAGAAAACTAATTCTTGTAACTGAAAAATCATGTTTGCTAGGAATTAGGTGCAATATAGGTAACATCAATAAGAGTATCGTGGGATATATAAAAACAAATTCACTGCTAATCACTTCTTTCAGATAATCTCTTGCTAATATACTTAATATGTTTCCTCATTTAAGCCAAGGTTTGTTAAATAAGATCAGTCATACATCTATGTCTATCTCCTTGATAAATTCTAACAACTGCATAGTATCAATCCAGAGATACTGTCTCATCATACAAAGTAGCTTGTACAAAGAACATTTAAACAGAAGCCTTCCCAAACATACCTCCTGCAGTCATTTATTCTTTAAAATAAGTGAACTAGAATCTTCTGTCAACTGTCCAAGAATGTTTCTGATCCATATAGTTTAAATGAGTGACTTTAAGTAGATTAAAGCTTAATTTAAATTATTTCTATTACTGGAGTCAAAATAAATTCAAAGCTCCCTGAGTGATATTTCTAACAAAACCAACTCAAACTTTACTTCACTAAAATATAGCCAACAGAGGGGAAAACACCATAAACATAGTAATTATGGTGAGGTAATCAAAGGCCTCTACACTCAGGAAAAAAAAATGTCCTAAAAATGTCACTTGTGGGTTTTGAGGGTTTAGAGTCTTGAAAGGGTCCTATTTTAAACAGAAGTCAAGAGGAAGCAACATACTGTGGATCTCTCTCCCCTCCCCTTTCTCTCACTCTTGAGAAGAAGATGCAAGTTGAAAAATCAAGCAACGCTTCTCCCCCTACCCCATTCTTTCCCTGTCTTCACTTCCACAGGGGCTTCCAAACAGCCCCACTTTACACAGAATCTTCTTCCCATCATATGTCCCTAGCTTGTAATTATAATCACAGGGAGCTTCTGCAGGACCATCTTCGAGAACTTTCAGGCCTTGCACAGGGAAAATTCCTGGCTGAAAGTGACTCTGTTTTATTCTCTTTAAAGAAGCCAGCAGTGTGAAGTAACTATTAAAGTTGATTCAATTTGAATATTTCTCCAAAGAAGACAAACAATAGGCACATGGAAAGATGCTCAACTACACTGGTCATTAGGAAAATGCAAACCAAAACTACAATGAGATGACACTTCCCACAGATTGACTGGGGTGGCTGTTTTCCAAGTGTTCATAAGAATGTGACGATTTGGAGCCCTTTACACCTTGCTGGTGGGAATGTATGTGGTAAGTCACTGTGGAAAAGTATGTCAGTTTCTTTTGAAAAAATCGTAGAATTACCATATGGTCCAGAAATTTTTCCAGATGTACGCTCAAAAGAATTGAAAGCAGACTCAAAGAGTATACATAACAGCATTACTCACAATAGCCAAAAAGTAGAAACAACCCAATCTCCATCGACCACTAAATGGATAAACAAAATATGATAAAGACATGTAATGATATATTATTTGTCCTTAAAAGGGGAGGAAATTCTGACACCTACCACAATGTGGATGAACCCTGAAGACATTGTGCTAAGTGAAATAAGTCAGACACAAAAAGGCAAATATTGTGTGATTCCCCTCATATGTGGTACTTAGAAGAGTTAAAATTATAGGGTCAGAAAATGGAATAGCAGTTGCCAAAGGTGGAGGGAGGAGGGAAAATGAGGAGGAATTGTTTAATGGGTACAGTTTCAGTTCAGGAGATGCAAAAGCTCTGGACGTGAATGGGGGTGAAAGTGGCACATCAGTGCGAATGTACCTAATGCCACAGAACTATACACTTACCAATGGTTAAAATAATGAATTTTCTGTTATGTGTGTTTCACCACAATAACAAAGTTAACTCAAAGGAGTGGATGGTTTTCAGTTAACTGTTACTTTTATAAATCAATAACCTGTCATTCTGCAGCTCCGTACTAGTATAAACCGTGATGGCTCAGGGCTACAGAAGCTCTCCTCTCCGTGACCGTCAGACAGGCTCCATGCCTCTGATGTAGGCTGAATAGCCGTGCATGCCTCTAAACTTTCTACTGCTTTAGGAAGAAGGCCTGAGCTGAAGACAAATCGATCACCTTTCTCTCATGCACAGGTACTGAGGACATCAAGAGCCTTTCACAGTTCTGTTTTTTTGCTGACGTCCTGGGATGCCATAACTTTTCTCAACACAGGGTCCAGGCAGCCATCAATTCATCAGAGCTGTCTGTCAAAACGAAATCTATTTGCCACAGTGGTCTAGGTGGCAATGTAGTTATTTTTACACAAACTCAAAACTTACACATTATAAACCAATTATAATTAAGCAGAAGACACCAGATGATAGATGTCAGGGGACAGGTGTGTTTGGCCAATCTCTGTCCAAGGCTTTTCCTTGTCGTGGATTCTGACATATGTAGGGCCAGGTTACAAGAAAAGCACCTTGGGTAATACAGCTCCAGAGACCAGAGAGACAGAGATTCCTGCAGTGTAATAATAAACGGGAGATTGTCAGTACAATGAAACCTCTGGTTGTGAAAGTCCTCATTGTCTTCTAGCACAGGGGGTGAAAAACGTTTTCTGTAAAGGCCTAGAGAGTAAGTATTTTAGACCTTGTTGGCCATGCAGTCAGGCTCTGTTGCACTCGACTCTGCTCCGTGAAAGCAACTATACACGGTGCCCAAATGAATGAGCATGGTTGTGTTCCAATGAATACTTACAAACACAAGTGTCAGGTGGGGCTTGTCCCATGGGCCATAGTTTGCTGACCAATGTTCTAGATATTCAGTCTCTGGTCTAAATGTCTCTGAAGGCCTCTTTCCCCTCTACTTTAATCTACCTTTAGAATTTAGAGACATTTCTATCCCCCTTGAGCACCCTCCCACTCCCCCTCCCCCAATATAGCTGACTGAAGAGCAACTGGCACAGCAGGCGGAGTACCAGGAAGTATGTGGAAAAGGGCAAGGAGAGAGGACCCAAGAAGGCTGATATCTTGAGGCAGGGGTGGTGCATGTAGACCTGAGGACTAAAGCTGAGAGTCAGATCAGTGGATAAAGGAGCCACTCCCGAATGTCCACCCTGCACAAAAACTGGACACACTGGAATGCGGCATTCAAATCTGTCCAAAGTGAAGCCTACCTGGATGGGTGTGTTCTTGGGTTCAGCATGTCAGAATGATGTTACTAGGACTGAGACTGGTTATGAGCTGTACTGTTTTGATCAGAGTAGTACAGAAAGTGATATTCTTAGAGCATTCTAGAAACTGGTGTAAAGCAAATTCAAGGCTAAGGTGACTTCATCCACTGCCACTTTCAACAAATTCTGCTCAACAACAATTAGATACACACTAAGTATGGAGAAAATCGTAGCCAGCATACCTCAGTCCTGGGCAGGCTGCCTATAACACACTGACTCTGGGCAAGCCAGTCACTGTTTCTTATATTTACAGTGAGAATCCAAAAGCTGGTTCCATATAAGGATAAACAAGGATATACATTCCATGTGATCTGCCTTCAGGCTGAATGATAACAGCAAATAAAAGGAAGAAAATCCTTCATTCAAACCAGCATTTGAAGGTCTGCCTTCAATGCAAGCTAGGGCTGAAAGAGATAAAGGTACTTTGTAGGGAGAAACAGGAATATAGAGAAGAGATAGGGAGAAAAATTGTGACTTGAGATATCAACACCTAAGCCAGCCTGCAGGAACAACACATAGCTTCTTGGAAAAGTTAACACATTTGTTGAGGGATGTGAGAATAAGCAGGAGTTACCTGGGGAACATAAGTGGGAGTGGGGGCATTCTAAACAAGAAGAATCACAGGGACCAAGGCCCAGGGGAGAGAAAGCATGTGTAAGAAGTGGTTCTGCTCAGTGTTACCAGACTCTGAAGCTGGAGGCAGGTTCTGATACAAAATGAGGCTGAGGGTTAGGCCAGGGAAAGATGACAGAAGAGCTTAACTATCCCAAGAAAGGCCGCAGAGTTTATCCTGTATGACAGCAGAGATGTTGAAGGTATTAGGTAGGGCAGTGATGAAGAAATGTAGAGTTAATCAGAACAGAATCAGGCTGGAAACAGAGAGACAAGTCAAGAAGACAATGTATAATCCAAGCAAGAAAAGTCAGAACAAAGGCAGATGACAGAAGTGATGGAGAGAAGGGGTGTGGATTCAACAAATATTTACAGACTAAAGTCAGCAGGATCTGATGAGCAACTGGATGTGAGGGAGAGGAAGGAACTAAGAGTGACTCTGACTTCTGGCCTGGATAGCTGGGCAAATGGCCAGACTGTGTCCCTGTGAAGCCAGACCACCCCATACCCTACTATAATCTTTCCAACTACAGAGATAGTCTCCCAGCAAACAGGCAACCTGGAAAAAGTTCCCAACATGGAAGGATGGTAAGACAAAACCAAGTTTGGAAATATCCTGGTAACAAGTGCTAAAAATCATAATTACACATGTTTAAATAAAAGGCCAGCAGAAATGAACAGCGATATGATGCTGGTGTTAAATCAAGGTTCACTCTACAAGGTTGTATTTCTACAATGTTTCAATGTCTTGCCTGCAAAATACACAAAGCTATAAAATGTATATAACATGTATGTCTGGGTATTTTACAATGACCCCTGTAGCTCAGATGAACACTTTCTGTCCTATAGTATTTCATCAGAACGTTTTTAAACAATGGAGGAAATTTCAGTAAGTATACTCATATATTTCAAATTACCCATAAAAAAGATTTGATTGGGTGGGCATACACTTACTGTTTAGGTTTATAAATTATTATTATTCCTATAACTTTTAAAATATTTTCAAGTTGTCTTAAATAGTATATACATCATTAAACAGATGTCAAATTATTATTAAAAAATGACATGAAATTGCTGGACACTTGAAGCACCACAAATCCTGCGTAACTAAATGCAAAAAGGCCTCGTGAGGTAGGGGAGAATGAAAATGAGCAATGCAAGTTTCAGGGGTTTAACAAAATCTGTTCTGTGAGGGTCATTCAAGGTCCATGAAGTTGTGTCTAAATTCAAACCAAGAACCAGGATTCTGGCTTCTACATTCCAATTCCTGACCTAATGAAATATTCTATAAAAACTAGGAGAGAAAACACCCTACACACTGAAGGACACACAAAGATCTCATGTAGTTTGTGAGGGATTAAAATAGATTACTCTCACAAACAGACTCCTGATCTTCCAGCTTCACACTGCAAAACATACCTGTGTTCCCCTGACAACAGGTGACACAAGATCTAACCCTGTGCCTTTCCAGGCAGACCCTCCAGCTAAGTGGCTGTGGTGAGTCCTCCCACACTCTTCTCCTCCATAGCACTCAACAAGCTTGTCATTAATTTCCTGTTCAATGTCAGTCTTCATGCCTGGAAGGCAGCTCTGTGAGGATGAGTCTTGTAACCTTGTTGATTTCTGTATACCCAATGCTCAGTGCAGGGCCTGCCACTCAAGAGAAGCTGACTAAATATTTTCAAGTAATGAACAGCTTCCAGAGAAATTCCCAATCCTCTTTGTCAATGTTTAAGTTTAGATATAATTGATATAAAACAAACTGGTTTCAGGTGTATAAAAAATCTTTTATGTAGTTACTAACAATGCCAGAATTGAGATCTAGCTTTCCCAGTACACCCCCAGGGAGGGAGGACAACTCAGTTTCAAGTTGGATCCCTGCCTTTGCTGTCAGACCTTTAGGGGACTTGCCTCATCGGAAGCTTTCGAGTTACTGGTTTCTCTCCCATCAAGCCCTGGAGGGCCATATTCCTAAACTGTCCTCCAGAGCTTCCTGGTTATTTTAAAAGGAAACAAACAATCCATTTTAATTTGTCTCCGGTTTTATGTTAGCAACTATTAAGAGGCTGAGCATGGTTATTTAAAATAGCACATAATAGGGAAGTTAAAAACATAAGCACAATGTTTAAATAATTTATTAGAACTAGAAGCCTTCTCTCACCCAATTCCCTTCTCTTCTTAAAGATCACAGGGAATGACCCACCCCAGGGAGTTTCACATCCCTGTGTTCACTGTGGAAAGTCAGCTTCTGGTTTCCTGCACCACGGGTGGCTCAGTCGGTTGAGCATTATCCCACAAAGCAAAAGGTTGACTGTTGGATTTCCAGTCAGGGCACATGCCTGGGTCGCAGGTCTGGTCCCCGGTTTGGGCATGTGCAAGAGGCAGCCCATCAATGTTTCTCTCACACATTGATGTTCTTCTCCCTCTTTTTCTCTCTCTCTTCCCCTCTTTCTAAAAATAAATATATAAAATCTCTTTTAAAAAAAACAAAACCTGTGGTTTCCTCCCCATCTCCCTGTCCAGGGTCTCTCTTCCTCAACCAGCAAAGGGAAGTTCCCACTCCTAACTTTCATCACAGTTGTCCCTCCATATCTGCAGGATTTGCATCTGCAGATTCAACAAACTGCACCAAAATATTCAAAAAGAAAAAATGTTACATTTTGCTCACATGTACTATATAAACATGCTATCCTACATAAACAATATAGTATAACAACTATTTACATAGCATTTACCTTGTATTGGGTATTATAAGTAATCTAGAGATGATTTAAAACACACAAAAGAATGTGTGTAGGTTATGAGCAGATAGTACGCCATTTATATAAGGGACACGAGCATCCTTGAATTTTGGTATCCCTGGAGCCCAGGAACCCATCCCCCAGAATACTACACACTGACGGAAGACTGTATTTCTATCCCCTGATTGCTGATCTCCCTCCCCTGAGCCTTGGGCCCTGGGGAAATGGTTGTGGCTTCTTCAAAGAAGGAACTCCAGACTACTGTAAACAAACAACTCAGTCTAAAACTGCCTTGCACAGTCCCTGAGTCTCCAAGGCAGGACTGCCTCATATTGCAGAAGGGACTCTCCTGGCTAGGAACCCTGAGCCAGCCACGTCCCTCCCAGGCCTCTCCCCTCCCTCCTCAATTTCTTCTTGAATCTACCTCTTGCCACTAACCCAGGTCAAGTTCAAGTTTTGCATATTTTTTTTCTGTTGACTTTTGGTCTTCCCTACATGGCCAATTTTTTTTCATTCCAGTCCCTCCAATGTGAAAGTTTTAAAGCTTGCTTTCAAATAGACAAACAAAAAAGTAGACAAAGCTAATATATAATTTGTAGGTATACACACTTGGGTAAGAAAAATTACAAAGGAAAAGTATGACAGGGATTACCACAGAAGTTAAGTAAGCAGTTATTTTGGGGGGAAGCTATGAGTTGGTTTGAGCAAGATCTCTTTCCTGGAGGGCTTCTGGGGTAACTAGAATGTTCTAGGTCCTTTCATGAGTGATAGATTCAAAGATGTTATAAATTCATTAACTGTATATGTATTTTAGCTGTTTCTGTATTTGTATTATACTTAACAATAAAAATTTTTGTTTTTTTAAAGCTCTCATCCTCTTTGACTCTACAATTTAAGGAAATAATAGTTGATGAGATTTCTGTAAATAGAGACACATACATGTCTCTTCCCATGTTCTTCAAGTTCTCATCACTGCAATAAATATTTCATATCCAACTTCCATGTGCTTGCCTCCATTCATGAATCAAAGCAGATCTGTCTGAAGACAGAGAGTATGGGTAAGGAAAACTAGACCCAAGAAAACTTTGGATGATAGACAACCAAAAGGATAAAAGGCCTGAGGAGTCACTAAAAATATAATACCCCTTTCCTTTTATGTCTGTTAAAGTACTTTTAAGAATTACTGTGTTCAGGGCCCTGGCTGGCATTGCTCAGTGGATTGACCAGGCATCGCAGGTTTGATTCCCAGTCAGGGCACATGCCTGGGTTGCAGGCCATGACCCCCAGCAACTGCACATTGATGCTTCTCTCTCTCTCTCTCTCTTTCTCCCTCCCTTCCCTCTCTAAAAATAAATAAATAAAATCTTTAAAAAAATAAAAAGAAAAAAAAGAATTACTGTGTTCAGAGAACTTTAAAATACATGAAAACAATGATATTATGACATGTATTGTTACCCTATGCCTGCAACTAAATATTTAATAGACTTTATCAAATTTAATCTTTATAACAACTATAGGATATAGTTATTACTTTTCTTAATAATTCTACATTGTGTATATGGTTATTCCTCTGACAAGTCAATCCTATTCTCACCTCTGGATCTTTGCACACTCTCTTCCCTCTCCCTGCAATGCTCTTCCTCCAACTCTGTGTGACTGGTCCCCACTCCTCCACCGGGTCTGAGTTTCAATGTCACACACTCCTCACATCACAGTCAGACTTCTTCCTCATCCTGGCACCCATTAAAATGTATTCCCAACACTTCCAGCACTCAGAAAACAACCAGCTAGTTCCTCATTTCCTGTGCACAACTGTGATAAAATCTTCTAACAGTAACAGATCCTCCTGATAATTGGGCTCCTTTGGAGTTCTTCTCAATAAATAACTGGCTGGAATGAGGCAATCTATCTTGAGATACACATGCCTTTTAACAAAGAATCATGAAAAAGCAAGCATTTAATACATGGGCCTAGCCAGCAAAAATGTTCTTGTTAATTACTACTAAGAATAAAAAAAATAATGGTGCCTGATCACAACCACCAATCTTCCAGCTAGGAAGGAAGAAAATCTGACCTCTGTGCAAAGATAAAGCCAAGGAAAAGAATCCTAGTTCCTCAGCAAAATAACTATGCATTGGTTTCATTAGGTCAAGTTTAAACTGCAAACTTTCAGCAACAATATAGATGGTAAACAAATCCTCCAGATATTAGAAGAAATAATAATAATAGCCACATTCTCTTAGTCTAACCGGGAAGTATACAGAGTGTTTCTAAAATTTATTTCATAGCTAAAGTTTATGTCTAGCTTGGTTTTGTGGCTGCCTCTGCAGCCTGTATATGCAGAGCATTATGAATCCTTTTCTGGGGTCCCACCTCCCTCACATGCCCATAGCATCAATCAAATTAACCAAGTAACCTTTCGGAGAGTGCTCTGTGGCCCAAACCAATTATAGGCAAGATGCTTGGCCACAGGAGTCTTGCCATTTCCTCCACAGTCTCCTTGCTCCTATGGCCTCAAGCCTGGAGACGGTGTCCAGCCTCTCAATTTACGGGAACCCCCAGCCCGCCTCCTGCACATGGGCGCACAGGTACTCAATTTACGGGAACCCCCAGCCCGCCTCCTGCACATGGGCGCACAGGTACTCAATTTACGGGAACCCCCAGCCCACCTCCTGCACATGGGTGCACAGGTACTCAATTTACGGGAACCCCCAGCCCGCCTCCTGCACATGGGCGCACAGGTACATATTTAGCTCAACCTACTCATACTTCACTTTGCCAGACCAGGTGAAGCCAGACATCACATGAGCACAAAAAAGAAAGGCCTTTCTGTGTTAAGTATCTGTCTGTGCAAAGTCAGTGGCTTTTTAAAGGCTACCACTTTGGTGCCTACATGTCAGATTCTTTGGGTATTTAATGTAGAGGCAGAAATGCCAGCAAGCAGAATTAAGGAAGCTATGGTGTTTCAAGGGAAGAAAATAAAATAATTTGGGAATACCTATACATGTGTGTATATATATACATGCATATACATGTATAAATACCATATGTGCATGTATGCTCAAACAATGAGGGCATGGCTTGCTTTCAAACATTAAGAAAGGCCTTAAAAATTTACGGTGCTGAGAAAAAGTATAGAAAGACATAAATCTTAGATTTCTCTCCCAATCAATGTTCAAGTACTAGAACAGGTATGCAAATCTTTAAAATAGTATAACCCCCCAAATTGAGAGTTTAATCTAGAATTGAGGGAAAATCTAAAATTGATGATGGCCTCAACAATCATGTCAGAAAATGACTGATTATTCAGGCAATGCTAACTATAGCAGTATCGGTGGTGATGGCAAAGAAATCGTGTCCGTCATTTCCTGAGCACACCCCACACGCAAAGCACTGTGGTAATGACTTTACATCGAGATGTCATTGATTCATACAGACCTATGAGGTAGGTAGGTAGTCTTCTTATCCCCGTTTTTAAAAGGAGAAACCTGAGGCACAGCAAGATTAAGAAATCTCAACATCACTCAGCTATAAACGAGAAGAAGGGATGGATTCCAGGCCTGTGTAACTCTAGACAAGAGAATTAGAAGTGAGAGCCTTTGATGTTCAGCCTCCCCGATGAAATGGGAAAGAATGAAACAAACCCAAATCTAGATAAAGGGAGAAAATTATGAAAAAGTCAGGGAGTTTTCTGGATAATTTAGAATGCAATGTCATCCACGATGTCAACATAATTTTGGCAACATAAAGATTTTGTGTGGTTATAAATGACTCTGAGACTTTCATGGTATAAAAGCAGTCATTTGAAAAGTTGGAAACCCAATCAGTGTATTATTTATATGATGCCTAAAAATTGCTTTGCTTCTTTTAAAAATAAAGTAGTGTGGTCTGAAAGAAAAGAGATAAATTTACAAAATGTGCCATAACATTCCCATCTCCATGCACATCATCCCAATTCCAAATGGTCACCATGGAGGCTGTTATTTATTCCAATGAGGCAGCCTTTTCTCCAAGGCATCTTGGGAAGCCTGGCTTTGGATCCATCTCCAGAGTCTGGCACAGGTTTGTGACAAAGTATCATGCCAGCAGCATGACTTTATAGCCACATGTATTCTAGAACCAAGTCTGGGGAAGAAGGCTGCTGATTGAAAAGGAAAACTCTGGTTTTAGGAAAGAATGTGCTGCAATTTAAAAAAAGTAAGGTCTTTTGTGTGGCTGTTTAGGGCCTAGAGGAGTGTCAGAAAGCTTTTGAGTAACAGCCACCATGCTGGGAAATGAACACATTCCACTGGGTGATGGATAAGACGGAAAACATTCACTTGGAAGCACGAGTGTTAAAAACTAGACTGTCTGAGATGTTGGCAGTGACGTAGTCACCCTGCCTACACAGGCTTGGTGCTCCCTGCACGCTGACCAGCACACAGCAGGTACCTACCACACAGTTGTGAACTACTCAGTGACTCTACCCATCTGCCAATCAAACTCTTTGCTACTGAGAAAATTCTTTGCTCACACAATAGTTATCAGGTCAAAGACCTAAACACTCACAAAAGTATGGCTTTGTTGGAGGACTAATACAAAGAAAAACCTGCTCTAAGGGTCTGCTGCTCATTTTGCCACCTCTCTCCAGATGTTTCAGTCTGCAGACCGTGTTTCCTGAACGTGTGCACACAGGTGCCTGCCACACAAGGCAGTCACTCTGAGGGCAGAGTGGGAATTAAGTTTCCTTTGGCCCTGCATTATGCTGCCCCTCCTTGCTGTCCTGACAGCCACTCCAAGCAGCTTGTAATGAGGACAGTAACCCCTGCAGCTTAAATGAGAAAGTAACAAGGACAACCAGGGCAGACCCCTAGCAATGGACATCTTCAAGTGTAATAAGAATGTCTCTTGCAGGAAAGACCTGTTCAAACAAACCTCATCTGTACAAATCTGGATGGTGCTTCCTCTGTTTATGGTTAGTCTATCAGATTATTTAGCCATTCACTTATCCCCAAATTTGTTAATAATTAATAAATTATTATTACCTTATTACCTATTGGCAGTGAAATGACACAGGTCCTCACTCCAAGGAGGGCGCCCTAGAGTGCCAGTCAGAACACACAGCTCCCTGCTCTCTCCATGGCCCCAGCCCGCACAGCTGTCCAGGTGCGCACACTTCTCTCTTCCCAGGCCGCCTGCCCTCTGTGCCAGGTGCTGCTCACAACCAGCAAGAAACGCTATGAGAGCTTATTTCCCATTCCGTTTACTTATGATAACTCATTTATTCAGTTACTCAAAAGTATTTATTGAATGCCTACCATAGGCCAACACTGTTCTGGATACAAAAAAGAGTCCTCCATTATAGTGAGGGAGATGGACAGAGTCCCATGTGCCCATGGAAAGGACAGTGGGAAACAAGTATGCAGATAACTGTACATTATAATTTTTAGGCTGGATATGCATGATAAAGAAAGATAAAGTAAGGTGGGGATGTGAATAATGACAAGTGTAATTAGTTAGAGCACTCAGAGAAAGCTACACTGGGGAGATAACATTGGAGCAGAGATCTACACAAAGTGAAGGAGTAAGTTACACTCATATCTGAAGAAAGAACATTGTAGGCAGAGGAAGAGTAAGTTGCAGGATCTAAGGGCAGACCAGGCTTGGAGACTGGTGTGCTGCAGCAGTCAGTGATGGGGACAGCGGGAGGAGCAGGAGAGAAAACCAGGGCCAGTCACACAGGGCACAGGCTATAATAAGGTCTTTGAGGAGCCCTCCCAAGTATAAATGTTGAACAACAACATGACATCATCAACACCCTCATCAGCATCGTCACAGCACCAGCCAACACTTACTCTGTGCTGGACATCATTTTCTGAATGACCACAGCACGAGGAGGTGGGTACTATAACCACCTGAGATCCAGACACTTAACACCCTGTCACACATCACTCAGCTAGAAAATGCTAACATCAGGGGTCAACCCGGGATCTCATGATCTTAATAAGAGTAATAAAAATACACCTTACAGAAAGGAGTTATGACTATGCATGATAATGGGATAAAAGTTATTTACACCTATGAAAAAATTCTAAAGCAAGCCCTTCTAATATTGTGTGAATGGATGTCAGTGGCTTCATGTAAGACTCCAGCAAGCAGCTCACACGTGGATTTCCAAAATACTGGGGTCGAACCACTCAGAAGTGAAGACAGCGAGACTGGGAAGACTGTGCCGGATGATGGAAAAGCCCCTCTGGGGTGAGGGTGGGGGTCACTGACTACCAGGTAGCAGAGAGTCTGAGTGAGATTGTACCATCAAATACAAGAGTGGCAAAAAAGTAATGTGATTTTAGATGTAACTAAATTGACAAAATAAACGTCATAAAGAAGACATCTTGATTATTCTATCTATACCCTAGAAAATTTATATACTGAAACTTGGAAAAAAATTGAAATTTCTCTTTGAGAAATAGTAAGTGGCTTTATAATCAGGTTAGCTTATATTTGGGCATATAAAATGGTATTTCCTGGCTCATAACTGATGGAAGAAAATGCTCATTGCAACCAGAGAAGGAGCCCAGCCCTCAGTCTGGAAACATTTACAAGAAACCCCAACAAACCTGCAGGAACCTGGGTGGGTGGAGAAACTCAGGTTGCCTTTGCTTAGAATGTTCATCTTCTGAAAGCTGCCTGTCCAACCTATGAAATTTTTTTTCTTTGGGCTGTATCCCCCCACCTCCTATATCTCTTATAATATGATTATGTCTTTGTGGTTTTGTCTGTCCATTAGACAGGGTGAAGGAAACTAGAAGCAAAAATCTAGTCTCAGAAACCCAAAAGCTCACTATACAGTCTGACACAAATGGCTGTGGAATGCATGAATATATGAATGAAACTTTTACTTCATATGCATTTAAAATATAAAGGTGTGACCTGTGTTTATATGGGGAAAAACACATGTAAAGCATTGAAAATATTCCAGAATCTGTTACAACTGAAAAGAGGGTTCTCCCACCACCTGTAACTTATCTCCCAGATTTCATAGCCCTTATAGAGGCCCTAGTAGTACAATTCTACTACTACCCTGGTCTCAAACGTTGGACTCTACTGTACGTATGAAGTGAAACTTTATCCAGAAGAACCAAGCCACAGCCTCATACGGCCTTAACATTTACAGTAAGGTGGAAAACAACCTTGTAAGATGAGTAAAAGGGTAAAGCCATGATTAAGCAAGGTTAAGAGAGGTGCAGTTCATTCAGAAATTACAGGCCATTTTATGATCAGATTCAACATCCAGGAGACATATATTCAAGGTTTTATTGTTTAAATGTTAACATTTTCAAATTTGTGGTTTTCTAATTTCTCATAAAGATCCTTTCACAGCCAAAAAAGTACAACCCAAATAAAAACAAACCTGCTAGTAATGACACAGGGACGCTCTGTGCTCCACTTTCAACCCACATAATTGATTTTGACAGAAAAACAGGCACCTAAAGCACACTATTCCACACTGACAATGAACTGCTTCAGCAGGAAGAGGTCAAAACTGCATCCAAGTGAGAATGAACAATGGATACCTTAAAATTTTCAATTTTATATTTTAAGCCTGGAATAATTTCCCCATCTTCCTCCAAAACATTCATCATCCAGTTTGGATTTCAGACACAGCATAATGTGAGCTTATAATCAGAAGTCAGTGCAGATCCCAGCATCAAGAGTGATTGATGGAAAGATACTATTCCTGTCGTAAACATTTTTCAAGTTTGTTTCACATTAACTTTCTTAATGAGGTGCAGTTTTTAAAGAGTGTATCAGAGGTAGAATTTTCTTGACCTTCATTCTGACAGAACTGTGTTTTAATCAAGTGGCAGGCTCAAAGCTATTGCAAGATGCCCAGGTGAATTCTGATTCAGCAAAGATAAAATTATGTTTAATAAAAAGTAACACTGCAGAGTTTGTTCGACCTCAAATCGCAATCAAAGAGCTGATTACATATCTGTTATCAGCACTGTGACTTGCTTGGATCAGCATTTACCCAAGTTCCATAAAATACTAATTCTTTGCAATGTTAATAGATGTTTCAGAAAAAAAAAATTGTTAAATGATTTGAAGAAATTTTGGAGAAAAGATATTAAACAGTTCTCTCGGCTGCAGGACTTCTCAGAGTCTTTAATATGCTAATATTCACGGGGATTCTCTAAGAGGGGGGCAGAGTATATATTGTTTTTCAAAGGCATTTGACAAATGGAACCCATCTTCCTAATAGTATTTTGCAGAACTTCTCTTTGATAACATGCTTTGGGAAATGTGAACCTAGATAATATCAACTGGTTTTTGTCAAATTAATCTCTTTTCTATTTTCCCACAGCTCGCTATGACCTACAGAGCCCAGGAAGGGAAAAAATAGCCTCAGTTGACATAGTAGCTTATTAAAACAACAGTCTACATCACAAACAATTACATTTAAGTGCCACATACTCCTGTCCTTGAGAAATAAATCTGTAACCCAAGTGGTTTGATTTTGGGGAGTTCCTGCATTATGTATCTTGTTTCCAAGACTGTCACAGTTCTAATCTTTACCTTATAGCAAAATAATAATAATAATTAATAATAATAATAATTGAACATATTATTAAAACCTACTATTCTAAGAAAGAAAATGCAATGTTTTAGTGCACAGTACAAAAGTCTTCTAAAATGGTAGACTTTGCAGCTTAGAGCACAGAATGTGTTCCTAGACTATATTACTCTTAAAGCTAGGTAATATATTACAGGGCTAGTCCTTAAGGAGACTGATTTCTCCCATTTTCCTGGATTCCCAGCTAGAGGACTTTCCCTGCCACTAACATGAATGCTCTATATAGGTGGCAGCATCCCCCACTGGCCCATAAGCCATCCCCTCAGCTCATGGTGCTTTCCTTAAATCATCACATATGTGCATCCTTCAGTTAGTCCCAGGACCTCAGGAACTAAGAGGTGAAAGGGGCCTCACCTCAATACAACCCTGCCATTTTATAGGTAAGAAAATGGGCTCAAAGAGAAAAAAATCACTCAAAGTCACACAGCTAATTAGTGACTGGGTTTAGAATGGAACCCAGATCCCCAACTCCCTTAGTAGCTTCATTCATCACCCACTTAGATACTTGTAGCTCTACTGCAGAGCTGTGGTTCAGAAGTCTTTCTGGAAGCTTCTGCCAAGGCTCTAGCTGCAGACACATCTCTTCTAAAAGGTCTTCCATCCCAGAGCCAGCAGCAGCCCAGGAATGCACATTCTGGTTTACTTACAGAAGTTGCTGCAGATCAGATGCCTGGAAAAGGCACCTTTGTCAGAAGAAAAGATCTTGAGACATTTGAGGGGAAAGAATCTTGTCTTATTGATTGTAAAGTCCCAGCAGATAGCACAGTGTCTGGCACATGAGAGTCCTCAAAAAAATATCAGTGAGACCATTTGCTGAGCTGAAGTCAGAACCTCATAAGACTGGATGAAGCATTTCATTATATCCCACTAGTTAAAAGAAGCTCATCTACTACTCCATAAAACCCATGCAAAGCCTCCTTACCCAAGTTGTTGCCACTTAATTTTTCTATCTGTTTTTGAAGTAGCTTGACCATTATTTTCACTGCTGCTATAGTTGCTGTAGACAATCTAAAACATAAAGAAACAGTTCTGCACCGGAGAGAGAGGAGTGCTTCACTCATGACTGAGACCTGAAAAGAATGCCAGTTCCTTTTCTTATTTAACATCACCAAGCCTCAAACTTCCCACTTATAAAATGGTTTCATTGGAGAGATTAAACAAATCAGTGTGTGCACAGAACAGCTTGGCCAACTAGGATTGGCTTCTTAAGAGCAGCTTGTATTGAAAAGAAATATGAAGGTGGGTGGCAAGAGTCCTGAGACTAGCTGTGCGTATCTGCCAGGGTGCCCAAGGGGAAAGTGTAACACATTGGATACCTGCTGTAGATGCAGTGGTACACTGCCCAGATCCCTCTCAGGACTGAGACACTCATTCCCAGATGCCAGGGATGAGCCTTCCTGGAGAGCTGTCCTGACCAAGGATACACCCTTCCCAGTGATTTGTTGATGGGGGTTTACAGAGGCCCACCCATATCATCTCATTTGGGGTCAACTCTTCCCAAAGAGCCATACTAACTCCAGAGCAACTGATGGGAACTGCTGAGACCTTTGCTGGGATGTTCCAGTTCAGTTTCTCCAATGCCCAATCCTGCATCTCTCCCTTCCTGAGAGCAATCCCAATAACCACATGCATGTTAATCTCAGGCTCTCAATTTCCCAGGGAACACAACCAAAGACATTGCCCTTGGCCTAGTTCATTGCCCAATAAAAAGTAGCAACTATTATTCTTATTGTTGAATTGCCTAAGTGATCCATGATAAGAGACTTCCTGAGTCTCTTTATGGGTGACATCCCTTCATGGATGAGGAAAAATGGGAAAGATATAAATAACTTAAACCAATTTTTATTCATCATCTAAAGAATCCTAAATCCCATAGTCTGTTCTCACAGCAATTTTCTCCACCACTGATTTGCCCCTTCTTTAGTTATCCTAATTTTAAAGACATAGAAGAAACATAGGAAATAATAGAATATCATGTTTATAAAATATACATAAAGCATAGCTTATTGTTAAGATATAATTTTATGTCATCTTAGAGGATCAAACTAATATTCAGCACTGCAGACCACAGGCTCCACCTTTGGGCTCAAAGGTTAAAGGTTAAAATCCTACAGAAGGCAGACATATCTCATGGAACCAGCGGACTGCACAAGCAGCACTGCACAAGGATACAAAAGGCCCAGGGTGTGGCCTCCCCCCCAGCCATTAACTCCCTCTGGGACTTTGGGCAAATTATTTGCCTTTGTTGGGCCCTACTTTCCTCATCAGCAAAACAAGGTGGCTTATATTAAACAAAGTCTAAGGTCTTTTCTAGTAAGAAAAACTTATGATTGCTTAACCTTGCAGAAATTTTCCAGGCAACATAAATAAGTAAAATGCAGAGGGAACGTGTAATAGCACAGAAGAAATTAAAAGTGTCATAAATTCAAATTACCAGCTTCCCAAGTGTGCATTACAGAAGAGACCATTAAGTGAATAGAAACAGATTTTATAGTTGTATTTTCCTTTCACAAAATTTCTATATAAATTATTGCCCATGTCATTGATTGTCATTTCCTTAATCTGGGGTGTCTGAATATACAGCTTAGCAATGCCTTGGACACACCATAAGTCAAAGTTAACAATTTAAAAATTAACCATGCCCAGGTCTCTGCCTTGGGCAGCAATGTGCTGAAATACCAGCATCTATTAGAAAGAAATTATTGATGTCAGGGTGACATGCACTGTGATTTGCATGTGACCCCAGACTAACCTCTAGTAGCCATATCACAAAGCAAATGTGCCATAATTACCCTGGCCAGGAAGAGCTGGTTTAAGTGGACTGGCTCTTTTGATGCATGTTGAACACAATTGCCCTCTAGGGATTACGGAGTCTCACGTGTGTGAGTTATTATGTAAATTCTACCTTTGACAAAATTATAAGGTGTGCTGTCAGGATTTTTTTCTTCTTTCGGTGCCCTTGCTTCCAATAAGGCAAGGTTGTTCAGTAATGCCTTCATCATATCTACCTTGAAGATTATACTGTGCATGCTACGGATTCAAGCAGAATACAAGAACATATAGATGTGGCCCTGGCCAGGTACTTAGGTGGTTAGAGCATCATCCTGATGAGCCACGGTTGTGGGTTCAATCCCCAGTCAGAGCACATACAAAAATCAACCAGTGAGCATAGGCATATATTCCTTCATATTAGTATTTTGGCTTTCTCTGGACATATTTTTCTAGAAGTGGATCGCTAGGTGATAGGCAGTTCTGTTATTAATTTTTGAGGTAACTCCACAATGTTTTCCATAGTGGCTGCCTTAGTCTGCACTGCCACCAACAGTGCATGAGGGTTCCCTTTTTTTACATCCTCCCTAGCACTTGTTCTTTGTTGATTTAATGATATAGTCATTCTGACTGGTGTCAGGTTATATCTTCTTGAGGTTTTAATTTGCATTTCTCTGATGATTAGTGACATCAAGTATCTTCTCATATGGCTATGGGTGATCTGTATCCCCTCTTTGGAGAAATGTCTCTTCAGATCCTCTGTCCATTTTTAATTGGTTAATTGGCGGGGGGGGGTGTGGTTTTGTAAGTTCTGTATAATAAGTGGAGCAACAAATCTCTCTCTCCAAAATATCAACCAATCAATCAAGAATTTTTAAAATATTTTTTAAAGATTTTATTTATTTATTTCTAGAGATAGGGGAAGGGAGGGAGAAAGAGAGGAAGAGAAACATCAGTGTGTGACTGCCTCTCACGTGCCCCCTACTGGGGACCTGGCCTGTAACCCACACATGTTCCCTGACTGGGAATCAAACCAGTGACCCTTTGGTTTGAAGGCAGGCAGCCAATCTACTGAGCCACACCAGCCAGGGAATCAATCAAAACTTTTTTTAAAAAAGAACATATAGATGTTCCCAAGCACACACCACCAAGATCTCATTTCTCAGTGGCTTTTAAAGCATGACTTCTGATTCAGAACCTTTTGCCTAAGAAAGCCTTTTCTTCATAGTCCAAAAGCTGACTAAGCTTTAGTCTGACCTTCATAAGAAAAATTCTCAGGCGTTGGTGCCTCCTCAAAGCTTTGCCTTTAATGAGACCCATAACTGCTGATGAGTCACTAAACAACTGCCTGAGGCTGTTTCCTCATCTATATAATGAAGATACACAAACTTAACCCACCCAATCCTCAAGGTCAATAGGAGGATCCCATGTGAAGATGGCCCCCTGAAAGCACTTGGTGAAGCACACAGGGCTCTGACTGAGATGTATTACTATTGTTACTGTTGACTAAACTGATTATCAGCAGTGATTTTAATAAATATGTAACAATGATGTCTCCGGTTTATAGCCCAAACCTTCCTCAAAATAAGCTCAGAGGTCAGAGTAAAGGTAAACAGAGGAAAAGAAGATTCTGTGAAGCAAGCCCTCCCTCCTGTCTCCCTGGAGCTGAAGTGCACCCTTCCCTATAGCAGATCTGCGTCTGCTTCCAGTTCCCACTGGCAATCACAGGGATACATACTGCCTTTCCCTTATCTATTTACATTTTAGGGGCCAAAGGGCACGAAATAGGATGACACTTAAAAAATAGTCTGATTTCCTTAGTAACCTCTCTCAAAATGAATAAGAGATTATCATATCATTCTACTAAGACTTCTTTTTCAGCCCCCATCCCCCCGAGCTTTGTCATTCCAGAGCATTTACAACCCTCCTCCCTTAATAACAGTGATTTCATTTGATAAGTATGTTGCATTTCATTCTTGCAGGATCTTCAGCCTTTGACAAACAAACATTCACTTCGCTGAGGACTGCTGAAGAGCCACTAATGGAGTGAAACCTGAAAACCTTTCAGAAAAGAATAATGAACTCCACTCTGTCTCCAGGGGGTAATTTAGTAGGTAGATTAGGCAACACTTGATTAAGGGTACACTGCTCTTTTCCATAGAAATATACTGTTTTTGTACAGGGGGGCTGCATATTCTGTTTGTATGAAGTGGAGAAACCACTTTTTCCTTAGGTCAGAAATCCTAAGGAAAAAGCAGAAGATGGTTCTCAGAAGAAATATGCAAATTACTGTACATTTCGAAAAAAAAAGTAATGCTTTATTGGGAAGAAAGCAGAAAAACTACACACATACAATTCTTTACCTACCTGATTTTACTTGGCTTCTTGGAACATTTCTAAGATATGGTTTGTCCCCAAATACATTGCACAGGTGGCCTTGTCACCCCTGACAGTCTGTGAGTTACTGCAGAGAGCAACAACTTCAACCTAAGGCTACTAGAAACTGATTGTCAAATAGGATTTTCTGAGATTGCCTATGGAGACCTCTACAGCAAAATCATTTTTGACTCATGGGGGATTATAGTGTGAAAAAAAACAAATGTTAAAATAAATCTCCAAGGATTGAAAGCACTTCTGTATTAACCCTCAGTCCTATTCATTCACCAATGTTTTGCATCCTCTGCAGACCTACAAGTACTTGAGTATTTTTTGTCATCTAAGGCTGTGAACAGAGCCTGGAAATGTTGGACACCTCTGGAATTTGTCCACAGCTTAATGGAACATGCCAGTCTCTACCCATCAAGATATAAAATCATAAGACAAACAAAACACCCCACTGTGTTAAAAAATTCATGCTAAATTCTAATGAAAATTTAAACAAATGTGGATTTTTCCTTTAAACTGCTGTTAAAATGACTTTTCTCATCTTCCCATACATTGAACAAGATGGCTGAAATGGACTTCCCTAAGTCTCTCCACACTATGCCTACCCAATAGCCATGAAAAACTCGGAACTAAATAAACATGTTTAGACAATGATAAATCTCCTAGCTCTGCTGGTCAGGTTTCTTCTAATGGCAGCTCTCAGAACTGTACCATAACACAGAAACATAGATCAACGTTAGAGTAACAATTTTGAGCTTAGGGAATTGAAAGAGAAATTAACTCAGTGACTTGGAGAAATGAACATATAGATATTAAGGCTTAAAAATTGCTTCTTAAAACATCAGTGTCCCTCTGGGGGAAAAAAAAAAAACCTTAGCAAAGCTTGAGAATTTCATAATGTTTTGCTGAAAGCTAGGCATTTATAAGGTTTATGTGGCTTGTTACACTTCCTCTGTTAGCTGATTCCAAATCTAATTGGAGGAACAAACTAAAAGAGATGCCCTTGGAAAAAAGATATGGATGTCCAGAGTTGCACAGATTGAAAAATAAGATTGTCTTTTTAGCTTTTTTTTTTATTTTTAAGAACTCTACTAAAACGACAAGAATAAATGGGAACATTCACTTGTTCTTTAAACTGATCACACTTGGGTTTAACCACTAGCAGAAAAGAAACTTTACAGTTCCCTGGGAACCTATAATTTGGAAACGGAAGCACACAAGAACAGACTTTAGTTTTCAGGCAATAAATTGAAGAGAATTCTGCAGACATACAACAGAAAAGGAGCATAAAATATTGGCTTGTGCACTTCTTAGAATGTTAGTTCATTAACTTGATAAGCTACGTGGGGAAAAATGCAGCCAAAATCTACAAAGATGTCCACTGGGATTTCAAATTGGCATATTTACTCAGCAAGAAATAGCTAGAGGTTAGAGGAAAAAATGCATCCCATTCTGGTAATGACGATTTAGTGTGAATCTTCGTAGAAACACCTTGTTGAAAAATCTCCATGTGGACTCTAAGGGGACACACAGAAACCCAAAGCCCCAAGAACAGACATAAATATCATGACCTAAATAGCATGCTCCATAATCTGTGTCCTGGGGAAAAGTTCTATGAAATTATACAAGAAAATCACAATCTCTCACATATACTTTTCACACATAATTCAACATAAACTTAAAAAATGTTTTAATTTTTCTTCCTTATTGCCCAAAATGTTTTTAATGCTTTATTGGAAACTTTCATTTACTGGTGTGTGCTCTAGGTCTGTATCACTCATCAGTATAGAAGAGTTAAAAAGGGTTTGTTGGGCGATACTTCCAATGGGCACTGTCTTCTATAAATAGAAAGTCATTAGCAGTCTCTCTGGGAGAAAACTCTACTAACTGCATTCTCTGTAGGTCAGTTACTGTGCTAGGCTCTTTCATAAACTTCACCTTATTTGACCCACACAATGAGGTACAAATTGTAATCCCCACTTACAGATAAAAATGGAGACCGTCAGAGACGTTCCCTGCCTTACTTGGGGATATAATTAGTCCTGAACTAACAATAATAAGGGCCAGTATTTGAATACTGGAGACTTCAACTCCGTCATTCTTTGTCTTTCCCTTCTTGTTCTCCTTGGCAGGTTCCAAAAAACTGATTTAAGAAGTTAAAACAAGAGCATTCTCCATTCTTATAGATTGTGGGTATTTCCTCCAAGAAACAATAATTCAAGGTATTCAAGGTATTTCAGACAAAAAAAAAAAACAAAAACCTCAGAACAAGCCCACTACACTGCCATCTGTCTTCAGTGGGTCAAGTTGAGCTAGTGAGGGTACATTCCTAGTCTCTTTACTTACGGTGTATGAACCCAGTGGGAACAGAAAGTCAAGCTGTGTAACGGAGGCTACAAGCCAGTGGTCAATTCACTTGCACGTGTGCTTAAATGGACCCACAGAGTGGTTAAAACATCGCACTATTTTTTTAAATCTATAGCTTTCACATAAAGATTTATGTTTTATGGCAATCAGAAGGGCCCTTCACCCTAGGCCCACCTTTATGGCCACATTCAGCCAAAACTTAGTGGTGCCTAGTCCTTTCCATGAGGCGTGGACTCAGTTTCCCAGAGTTCCCACTACTCTACTACATCCTACACTCAGGTCACTGCAGCTGTAATTTTTCATTATATTTACGTTATTGTTTTTTCTTATAAAAGAACCATTTCAACAAACCTTGTCTCTTTTCACAGATTGGAAGATTGCACTGCCCCTTCACAATGTTCTCTTTGTGGGTAAGTGCACTTCCCCAGTCTTTGGTCTCCATCTTTCAAACCAGCTGGTTGAATCTCTTCAATCTCTCTTTGGAACATGGTCCAAAAGCCATTACTGTTGCAGGCAGTACTCTACCTGAAAGTTTTCTGGATATAATTTCTATTTGGTTGTTTGGAATCATGAAGTCAGGGTGCCCAACCATTATAAAATGCTGACATAGAAAAAAACAATTTTGTAGGTGCCAATAGCAAAATAATCAACCAATCAATCAAACAACCAACAAACCAGCTCCCAGGTGAATGAAACTTAAAGGGCTTAACAGACTAACTTATAAACAACAAGCACTTAAAACAACAGCAGTATTAAAAAATCAAATGCCCCCAGAAAGGGAAGTTCTGCCTTCAGAAGGCAGTAATTGCTGCATCTGAGCACATCTGCTTAACAATCCAGGAAAGTGGGAGTTTCACTCTCTATTAACCTTAACCAGAGACATTTTCATCAAAATTAATCGTGATTACTTTTTATTGCATTTCAAATGCTATCCTTTATTTGGGGTGGTCAGGAATGCAACTAAGCAATTCCAGACCATGCTATCTTTTATGAATAGGTCTATGAGGTAGTTACCAAGGCCCCTTATGAAAATACTGCTATACAAAAGTTCATGGGTCAAAATGAGACTTTAATTTCCATAACTGGATGTGTCCTTAAAAAGGAAAAAATTACATTATATAGAAAAAACAAAAACTTTGATGCTAAATGCATATCAGAGTAGAACTATATAAATACCCATGGGTATCATAGATAATATTTAAATGTTTTTTACCTTTCCTTGTTATTATAATAACAATTAATCATTAATATTTATTTTGAACATAGCTTGTGCCAACTACAATCCTCAGTTTTCTTTATGCACTGACACTTTAATCCTCACAACTCCGAAGTAGTTGTAATTATTATTCCCATTTTATAGAGGAGGAAACTAGTCCTAAGGAAGTTAAGCAACCTGCCTAAACACATTCAGCTAGTAAATTCTGAAGCCTGGATTGAATCCTAGGCATTCTAGCTCCACAGTCAGTTAACAAAATAGAATAATGACACTTACCTCACCATCCCAATGGTCACCTGGTCCGTTGTGCTTTGTGCCAACTGCACCTTGCTCTGTGCGACCTCTGCACCTTTGCTAACAGTCCTTTTGCCTGAAAGGCCGTCCCCACTGCTGTGTCAAACTCATGTCACGCTCACTCAGCCCCAACCCCGCCTGTTCCATGAAGATTTTCTGACAGTCCAAAGTTTTCTTGCCTTCCTCTCTTAATCCTCCAGAATCCTTACCATATCCACAATCTACCCCATGTGACACTGGTATAAAAAAAAAAATCAGAGGTGGTTTTACCTGCCCAGCATCCTGTCTGGCAACATAACTCTCTTTCTTGTGGGGAATCACCTGTCTCCACTCTTAGCCCATGGGCTTCAGGTAAGGCTAACACCTGTCCTCGAGGTTCCAGCTTATCACATGACCTGGTCCTAGCCTGGCCAATTCATGAATTTTACCAGCCTTTGAACTTTCTCTGGAACTACTGAGAAATAACTGTTCTCCTTCCTCTGGGGTGATTGCACTCACACAATCTAAGCTGGCTGCTGCTGGCTATTGTTGGCATCACTATGCACAGCCTTCCTGAGAATCAAGGCAACAAAAAGCAAAGCACACCTGTAAGTAGGATAAAGACAGATTCCTGACGCCATTGATTGAATACCTAAAGGTAGTCATGTCGGAAGTCCACCCCTAGCCTTTTCAATTAATTGAACTAACAGGTTCCCTTTTTCACTTCATTCAGACTGAGTTGTGTTCCTGTCACTTGCAGCTATGAGTTCAGTCAACATGCGAGTTAAATAGCTGTTATAAAGAGCACAGTACTCAGCATATTAAAAGTTTAATAAAAGGTACATACTACTATTACTATTTCTGCACATGAGTTTTTTGAAGGCAGAAGACCTGGCATCAGGTCTATCTCCACCCCAGATATCACTTCATTATTTTTTAGACTACTTTTACCATATGTAAAATCACCAATATGTATGTGAGGAATAAATGAGAATATATGCCTGGTAAAGCAATAAAATGTTCTACAAATTTAAGTTAACTGTTATCTGAAATTATAGGCTCCGATCTAACATCTCATATGACTGATGGGGAAACTAAGACTCAAAACCCTGGGAGGTAATTTGCCAAGAACATTGAGGAAGCTGTGGGTTTAAATAAGCTACCAGTCCATGCTAACTAAGGTGGTCCCAGGACTGAACAATGGAGCTGACCCTAACATTGTGCTATCCAAACCAGGAAACAGTGCAGAGAGGCTTGACTGACAACATTAGGGCAGTTCCAGGACACACAGAAGAAAGAAACTAATACTAATGTGCCATGCCCCATGGAAGACATTTCCTTATATTGCCTACTCTGGAATAATTTGTTTCTCTTTTGTTCCATTAAAAAGATGAACTATGAGTACATATTGAAATTATCTAACTTCTTCTATCTCCAAGGAGGAAACCTAATATATGAGTATAACTGGGGAAAGACACTAATTAATAAGTAAAATTTAAAATGAACTCTGGCCAACTTGAACTTAAACTGCTGTGTTTGAAGGCACACTGGAATAAATAAGGAAACTTCAAAGCAAATGCCATGTTTTCGCTTGAATGTTTTATTGAACAATGGAGAGAGTTCCTTTGCCTAAAATAGGAAGGGTTAATAAGAAAAAAATGGTGTTTTCAGTTGGTCCATCGGTTTCTGAGAGCCATCCACTCAAAGATAACTGTATTTCACAGAGAAGACAGAATAATGATCTGTCTCAGAGCCTCGGAGTTTTAAGCAAAACAAAATCAGTTTTGTAAACTGTCTGAGATCAAGTTAATGCATCCTTTCTCAAATAGCTTCTGTGATAATATGCACACATTTCCTTCTACTAAAACCAAAGCAACTTCAATGTAATTCTAAAAGGAAGACATTTGTACGTTTTAAGCTTCTTGCCAACTATATAAACACAGCTCTTAAGGTAGGTATAGGAACCAAGAGGCCATGTGAAGTATTAGTGGGCTCTACCATAATCAGCTTTCTTTGGATACCATTTTGAAAATGATGCTTCATACTACAAAAGACTGACTGGGCACCCTGGGAGTACATTATTAGTACTGGATTCAGTGCAAGGGCAAGTCCTCTGTTTCTGTGCTCACAGAACAGGAACTTTTCCGACAGGAATATGTCTTAGAGAGAGTCAGTCTCTGATTATCTGGGGATTAGGAGGAGAAGCCGGGGCTCACCTGCAAGTGCTGTGTGTTGTCAGCCATGCTATCTTCTCGCCTGCGGACTTCTTCCAATAACTGGGCATTCTTCTTTTTTTCCAACTGTTGATTGTGCTTGAGGTTGGCCACCTTCTTATTCTGATCCTTCATATGCCTGAGAAAAATAAGCACAACTTGGTTAAATCCAACCACTGGAGGATCATATGTTATCATGATAGCAGTGCTAACTATAGAATATATGATATGGGTTCAGGAAAAGTGGCAACTTCAGAATATTCTAGTCATTCAACCACAAATACACATCGAGAACCTACTTAATGCCAGGCGCCAGGACAGCCCTGGGGTTGCAGCAGTGAATAACACGGTACAGTCTTCACCCTCCTCATGGAGCTCTGAGTCCAGTAGGGAGACAGACAAGTACCAAGGAGACACGACTTAGGTTCCCGCACACTGAAGGAGATAAACAGCATGCTGTGAGAGGTGATGGTGACGTGTGCTGCATGTGTGGGTGGGCGGTGGGGCGTAGCAGATGACTGCAGTCACTGTTTGAAGTCATCTTCAGGGACCCCCCTAAGGGAACAGGACTATGAGTGAGACTGAGAGGAAGCAGCCAACAAAACAACAGGAAGGAGCCCCCAGGTAGGACAAGTATGATTCCCAAGGCAGGAAGGAACCTGGCTACTTCTAGGAACTGGAAGGTTGTAGTGGGGCTACCCCAAAGTGAGGGATGGGATACGGTCGGGTGGGGTAGGAGATGGAACTTCCAAAGTAGGCAGGACTCGGGGTACATGGGGCCCTATGGTCTGTGATAGGACATTTACTTTCTTCTAAGTGCTTGCCATCCTAATTATTATTATTCTTCTGGATCATGTTCTATTCTGAGATCATAATCCATTACTTTGGTTTTAAAATAACAATTACAAGGCTCCAATCAAATACATTGTCATCACTTAGTTCAAACAGAATAATACTTTGGCTAAATCATCGTGTTGAATAAAGCCACAGTGCTGGACTAAAAGTTCTTAATGAATCTACAGAATGTCAAAGTGCAAAATCATAAAGTGGTCAAGTGAATAAAAGACTAAGGATAAAGGATCAGTTTTATAAAAGCAGGGAGTGGGGGGAGTTACATGCTTTATGTGGACTATTTCACCAGCAACGTTTAGCAAAACATTCCACAGATTTAGGCAACCATGTCCACAGCAGCTGTTATAAATCTAATCCAACATGTGAGGAGGCAGAAGGGCAGTACAGAGAGCTCAGGAACAGTGATTCCAAAAGCAGAGGGTCTTGGAGCAGAATCATTTGGGGTTCTTTCTAATCCCTCCGGCCACTCTCCTCAGCATTGCTATCAGCCACTGTACCAAACCCTGAGTCCCCAAACAGACATTTTGAGAAGCACTGCTCTTGTCAAGGATGAATGAGATGAGAACTAGATGATACACAGAAAACATGCCAAAATAAAGCAACCAATAACTAAATGGAAGCCATTCTCATCAAGAAACTCTTACTTCCCGTGCCATTAAATTATATACATCTCTACTCCCCCCCATTCTGAGAAAAGGAAATTCAAGAGAATTGTTTATTGAGCTGAAAAATCTTCTATTAGGGACCCTGCTAATAAAAATATTTTGAACACTTTGGCCCTATAAATATTTATAGAATGAACTGACACAGTGATTTAAATATTCCTGGTGACACTTACTAAGAGGATATAAGGTAAAAGAGAAAAACCATCCCCTTAGTCATTTTGGATTGGATTATTTCAGTTTTATATTTCCTTTTTATCAGATACAGTACTGTACACATATGAAACTATCAGCAAAGTCTACATGCTAATCTACTTTTAGGAAAGTATCTTTTGGTTACTAGAAAGATGTAAAGAATGACCTCTTGCTTTTGAACTGAACAAAGCTTTAGTAGTTCCAAAGCTCATACTAACCCAGGGCAAGTACACTCTCCAGTTTCTTGGAAGACAGGTCAGTGCACAGTAATAGGATGTGATGAAGAGGTCAGTATTACAGTGAGATTGTTTAATCATAGGACAATTTTTATAAAGAAATACTTTTTATTACTTTGAAGCATACTCTTAAATAGAACTAACTGCTAAATGTTTCCCCCCAAGTATCAATGATAAATAAAACAGATTGTAATTGCAAACATCATTTGCACAGTTAAAGAACTCCCACAAAGTTCCTGGAGCAGACCTTGCTTTCTGGAATACTGCGGTGTTTTTTCAATCTGAAAAGAAAAAACAAACTCCAAATCCATGCATCTTTTAAAACTTCCCTGAATTAAGAATGAGCAGTAATCAACTTGTGATGTATAATTTAATTAAAGAAAAATATACAATTTTAGATGTACAATTCAATGAGTTTTGACAGATGTATTACACCCGTGTCATTCCCACCACATTCAAGATGTGCAGCATGCACTCCACCCAGGAGTCCTCCTGTGCCCTTTCGCAGTCGACCTCCTGCCACCACCTCCAGGCTGGGCAGCCACTGATCTGCTCTCTGCTACTACAGACCAATGGAACTGCACAGTATGCACTGTTTTGTTTCTGCCTCCTTTCACTCAGAATAGTGTTTTGATTATTATCGATCAACAATACAGTTGTCGGTATCAGTACTTATTCCATATGGTTATTCCAAAGTTTGTTTATTCATTCATGTTTTGATCAATATTTGGGAGTTTTGCCAGGTTTCTAGACATTAAAGTAAAACTACTATGAACATTTTTTAAAAGAATGAGTACCTAAGAAAAATGAGAAACTGAAGTGCAGACACTGAGATGGAGGCATATCCTCAGTGTTCTCCAACCAACCATTCCCTCAAATACTGCTTTATACAGGACACCAGCGATTCGAAAACTAGGGTTTTGAATGGATTTATGCATACCTTAGGACTTGGGCCAATAAAATCCATGCAGAGCAAGGTGATGAAAATGATCATCTTGTCTTTGCATATGTGAATATTAAAAAATATAAAGTGTACATATTTCTTTGTAAGATTGCTACGGTTCTCAAATATATTTCTAGTAGTGGAACCCTTTCTTCTAATAAAAGTTTACTTAAATTCCAAAAAAAGAGAATGCTCTGCCAGAGTCATGAAAGAGGTAAGGAGGAAGTGGGCTGGGAACAGTTAAGCACCCCACCCACTGGACAATTCCCCTCTTGGGGCCCTGCTGGGAATCCCTATAGCAATCCATGGGGTAGGAAGAGAGAATGGGAGGCAGATAGAAAAGTCATGACATTTAAAAATGTTAGATCTCTTGGAAAAGTAAAAACAGCTCTACACATGCTCACCCGACACTTGTTGCAGGGCTGACCACAGTGATTTTTGCCAGTAGTAACATCACCACTTCCAAGAATAAAACCTGTAAGTGACCTATCAATCTCCACATCTTTCCCATCTGCAGAAGTAAACCCATATTGCATAAATCACGCTAAAGTTAGAACAGCTTTCAATTTTCTCTAGACTCAGAGAGGTGGAGCCCCTAGGCATTCAGACTACAAAGCCCTCTAACAGTCCTGCCAGAGAAGAAAGTGTGTCTGACACCAGCTTCCCAAATTCCCACCTACCAAGCAGCTTAGCTTCTAAGATTCCACCAGAAACTGACCTGCTCAGTGCTTGGGGGGTGGGGGGGGGGTAGGTGGGTAGGGGAGGTATTTTGGAGGGATTTTTTTTCTCCAGGAAAACACCATTAAAATATATATCTAATATGTAAATTTTTTTTAATTTCACTTTTCCAACAAGTATTTATTATTAGTTAAGCCATGACCTCAGAGTAGGGTAGGCTGTACCTAGGTCCCTCTTCACCTCCCTGGAAGAAGGGTGGAGGACACAGGACTGGGAAGGAGGGTGCAGCCAGGTCAGGTCTTCCCAGGGAGCACAACTTCTGCCCAGAAGTCATCCCAAGCTGACACTCGAGAGATGGGGAAGAGGGACTTGCACACATGCCTGTACCATTCTCACTCAGAGACATCACCCCTTTAGTAGTCATTGCCTTCTCACAGAGGTGGACACCCAGGTAGTTCTGCCAACAGTTCCTGGTCTGGTTCTAGTTGGGGAAGCAGCTGGCAGAAGGGACAGTCTGGGCCTGGTAGTTTTTTATTTTGGTCTTGATGTCTTCTGCTATGTTGCAGACTCATAAAGACGGCCCTGAAGCTGCTCAATGTGACCCTCGGCAAAGACTCATGATGCACTTTTTTTAAAAAAGCAATTACAGGAGTATAATTTGAGAGTACAGTGGTCAGGTTTTAATGTGTGACTTAAATTGACTCGTCTCGTTAAGTGAGTCATGTCACTTTTCAAATTCAGCCATCATTAAGAAATTTGGATTAACTAAGTAATTCCAGCAAGTATCTAGATCAACAATGGCTACTATGTTAAGAATGAATGTCAGAGAGGACAGACTCCTGCTATTTTCACTCAAATAGTCCATTAAAGTATAATTAGAATGTGTTTTCTAACTTGCTGGTGAGAGATCATCAAGCTTGGAGGCCTCTAGAAACACAGAGCCAGGAGCTGCATGTTTCCCCAAGGGCTTATGTATATTTGTATATAAAAGAGAAAACCAAACCTTCTCTTCCTTTAAAATCTCAGCAGAAACAACATGCCACTTTTACCCATCTCCTCTCAAAAACTTTAAAAGATGGATAATATTCATTGTAAGAGAAGATGAGGAATCCAGTTCTCTCATATGTAATCAAGAGAAGTATAATTGAAAAGGCATTTTTGGAAACCAATTTGGCAGCATCAACCAAAATGTATGTACATTTTGCCTAAGCAAACCCACTTCTAGGAAAGTAGCCTACTAAAATGCTTGCACAAATACATATGTACAGAAATTTTCATTACAGCACTACAAAAGTGAAAATTTGAAAACTGCCTAATCATCCATCAGAAGGAAATTGGATGAAAAATCAAGTGCATGAATGCTATGGAACCTGAAGCTAGCTAAGAAGATGAAAGAAAAACTGTCCTGGCAGGTGTGGCTCAGTGGATTTAGCACAGGCCTGTGAACCAAAGGATTGTTGGTTCGATTACCAGTCAGGTCACATGCCTGAGTTGCAGGCCAGGTCCCCAGCAGGGGGTGCATGAGAGGCAACCACACAGTAATGTTTCTCTTCCTCTCTTTCTCCTTCCCTTACCCTCTGTCTAAAAGTAAATAAATGAAAATCTTAAAAAAAAAAAAAAAAAAGATGGTGAAGGCAAAACTGAAGCATGGAGATGGAAAAACCTTCAAGACATATTGTTAATTGAAAAAGAAAGCAGGTAGCAGAATGATGCATACAGTCTGATTTTGTTTATCTTAAAATATAAAGGCCTGTTTGGATGGATATATACAAGCATGCATGGAAATTGAAACTCCTGGAAACCCCACTCAAGTCTGTAAACTATGGTTACCTTTGAGGAAAAAGGGTAAATGTTCACATGTTTCTGTATGCATTTGTGTGTGTGTGTAAGTGAGGCATAAATATGTATAAGAGAATGCACAGATATTAAGCATACAAGTCAATAATTTTTGACCAATCAAAATATAAAGTATCACCATTATCGAAGTCAAGTATCCCCTCCCCCAGCCCAGAAGTTATCACTATTCTAACTTTAATTTTAATCCTCACTTGAGGGTATATTTTTATTGCTTTTAGAGAGAGGAAGGGGAAGAGAGAGAGAAAGGAAAAAAAGAAAGAAACATCTATGTAACAGAGAAATATTGATTGGTTGCCTTTCGTAGGCTCCCTGACAGGGGATTGAACCTGCAACCCTCGGTGGATGGGAACATGCTCCAATCAATGGAGTCACACCAGCAAGGCCTAACTTTCATTTACATGAATTCTTTTTGACTGTTCTTGAATTTTATTACATGGAATCATACAGCACATGTTCTTTTCGGTCTGACTTCTCTAACTCAGCATAAAGTTTTTGAGATACATTCAAATAGTTGTGTATAAATTCCATCTTATTGCTGAGTAGCAGTCCATTATACAATATGAATATACTACATTTTGATTTGCTATTCCCTTTTTAAATGGATATTTAGTCTGTTTCCAATTTTTTACTGTTAAGAATAAGATTCTTATTCTTATAAGAATGAACATTCCTGTAGCAGTGTGTGCGTGTGTGTGAGTGTGTGTGTGTGTACATATATTTTCTTTTCTCTCAGATACATAACTAGATGTAGGTTTAACTGGTGGTGCAAAAGGTAAAACCCCATGGAAGATGGTTTCTGGGTTGCATGACTCTTCCAAGAGCAGCTGCAATGCAGGAGCTGGCTGCCAAGCCCCCATCAGAATCCACTACTTTCTAGTTGTACAACCATGGGCAGGTTTCTTAGTCTCTGTGTAGCCCAGCTCTTCACATAAAAAATGAGAATAATAACAACCTCTTAGGGTTCTTATGAAGAGCTGATGAGCTAATTCAAGAGTTACGAGAGTTGATGAGGCAAAATTCTTAGAACAGACTCCAGCATGTTCCCTCTCTGTTTCACTTTGGCTTATAATGAGTGCGATCATGTCTTGTGCAATACTGTGAACGCATATTTAGTGTCTTGCTTCCCACACAGGAACAGCAGGTATTTAAAGTACCTCAAACAATGAACTTAGGAATGCATTTTTAAACCCCTTTTGTCACACATTTCACTTCCACTTGCACTTCCCCTAATAATCAAATGAGCTACATTCCTGGAAGGTTTTCCTAATGGAAGCATTGCAGGAAGGTCACAACAAGCCTGGGTAAGTGAGCTGGGATCCTGGGGCGACTGCACAAGTAGATGGGCCACACACACACAGTGGAAGCTGACAATGAGTATTGCATGCAGAATTTCCAACAATAAAAGCTTGTACTTTTAACCACTGAGATGATCCCATTTTTTAAAGCTTGTAAATACCATTCAGTACTTCAGTATAGCTATAAATTTTAGAAAGCTATCATAAATATTCTAAAGATATATTTACAGCACATACAATTGTGCTAAATGTCATGAGCATGATATTCCTTCCTGTAAGAGAAGGTGCTTAGCCAGCTTTGGCTACTTGAATCCAGCCCTCCTCCCCACGAAGAGTAACAAGTAGGGCCAACGTCTTGGGACTTAGCTCCAGAATGAACCCAGTCTCTTGGACTTCACATTTTGCAGCAGCCTCTCCAGAGCAGCCAGTCTGTTTGGCTACTAGCTTTGATGATTGCCTAAGTCCTTGCCAAAACCCTTGAGCAGATGCCCATTAATTTTCCCACGCTTTCCATTGTAGCTTTCCTCCTCAGTGGATTCCTCCTCCACTCTGTACCTATGGTCCTTGCTCCTTTCACTCCCTGAAGTGATACCCTCCCATCACCTGTCTCTTCTCTTCCTAACTCCTCTATGGTGTTTGGGGCTACAAAAGAACCCAGAGACAGGGCCACCCTCAGTTAAAGCACACAATGACAGCACACCTATAAAAGACATCATTTACCATTTACTGGGCCAGCAGGATATCCCAGAAGCTGATGACATAGCTAAAGAAAGAAGGTGTTAAGGGGAAGGAGTATTCAGATATGAAAACTTGAGAAATGGAGCTTCATGGAGGCAAAGAGAGACTCGGCCTTCCACTTTGTCATCTCAGGTTCCACTGACAAAAGTCTCCTTGGAGGAGATGATTCTATCAGGCTGTCTCCATTCAGCCTGATAAAATGGCTAAATCATTTGAGACCAAGGAGGGCCTTTGTTGCTAGATTGGCTGCATTCTCATCACAGAAGAATCCCTTGCAAAGCGAGTGACGCTGCCCAAGCTGTTTCACTGGGGGTTGGGGATGGATTGAAATAATTTAATAAACCTAAGGCTCTTAAAACCATAACTGGCACACAGTGAGTGCTTTATACTTGTCAGCCTGATCCCACTGACCCAAACACTCCTCTAGAGTGCATATCTAGTCTCCCTCTCCCCCACCATCAACCACTCCACCCGAGGTAGGAAACCCTAGGGAACAGGTTACATTGCAGGTCTTCATAATTAACAAGAGAGGGATTTGTTTTCCTTGTAGATATTTCACTCTGGGGAAGGTTCTGAATGGCTGACTCCCTTCAAATGCCCTCCCTCATTCTAGCCCTGAAGAACCAACTCCCTCCAAATATCAATGCAGTGGCATCCCGAATATGAATGGAACCAAAGGAGGGAAAGCCTAAACTAATGAGGGCAAATGCTGGGGGCCTATTAAGGAAGACCATAGAGTTAGAGAGCAGAGAGAGCCCGACCCTTTCTGCCATTGCCTGACCCTCCTCCAAATGCACTTGGTAGGACTGGCATGCACCCATGGGAAACACAAAGGCAAGGCCTGTTCTGCACCCTCCTCAGGACTCAGTGGTCAATCCACAGGCATTTAATAATAAGGTCTTCGTCCTGGCAAGCAGACGATAACTAACAAGGCTGGCCCTGATTTACTTACTATTTGCCAGATAAATTTCTTATTGCTTGGCCTCCCATGTAGGTGTGGTGACCCAGATAGCACAAGATAGTTATATAGATTTAAGAATGGTATCCCCAGAATGATTATTTTTGTCACTGATGAACAACAGATGTGTTGTGCTGTTCTACATCCTTCTCACTAGACTAAACTACATGTTCAGGCTTCTCAGTCCATATGGTCACAGTTGGCTCCCCACCAGAAGAGCTCAGAGCAGAGTTCCCTCATCATCTTCACCTGCCCAGCTAAGCATCCTCTACATCATTACATCATGACCCCACACATCCTATGGTGTCTCAATGCCCTGCTGAGGGAAACAGAGGCTGGGCATACCCTTTCTCTCCATCACATGTGCTGCCACAGTAGCTCAAGTCAGCATCATTTCCTGCCTGGACCATGATGCTCTTCTCTTCTCCCTGGTCTCCCTGCTCCCACTCTCAGTTCCCCTTTAATTCGCCCTCCAGCCAGCAGCAAGAGTGAGTGTTTCAAAACAAGTCAGATCACACATTTGTTGTCATATGACCCTCCAATGGTTTCCCAGTTCCAGAAGAATAAAATCACACCCCTATGAACCTCACACCACACCATTTTCACCTCTACCCCAGACTCCAGAATCCAGTCTTCTGTTTTCAGCTTCTAGCACACACCAGCTCCATGCTGTTCTCTCTGGCTGTGACTCCCTCCCTTTCTCTGTCCCCAGCTACCACTTCTCCATGGCTGACTTTCATCCTCAGCTTAAATAGCACCTCTTCAAAGGGGCCTTTTCTGGGCACCAAATATAAGAATGCCCCCTTCCCCTCATCAAAAATTTCTTTGGCTGCACTCTATGTACCTATTTCATTGCATACACCATAATTTGGAACTGTACATTTATTTGTATTATAATTGATTGTTGACCTTTCCACCACCAGATGAGCATTAGTGTCAAAACCTGGGTCTGCACCTGTTGTAATACTGTCTTGCACTAATGACAATCATAGCAGCAAATGCTCAGGTCACATGATATACTTAATATATTAGAACTAATAATTCATTAGCTCATTTAATCCTCACAACAACCCTACTAGGTGGGCTTTTGATTATTCCTCTCACAGATAAGAGAAGTGCCCAAACTCACAGAGCAAGTGAGTGGCAGAGGCAGGCTTCTCAGTTGGTCTAGCTGCAGAGGCCACCCCTGTCCCTTAACCTCTGTTCTGTGACAACCAGCTCTGGAGAAGGTTGCAGAGATCCTTCACACCCTTGTCCCACATTGTCTTCTTTCAAGCAACCCAGAAGTTCTAGCATAGAAACAGAAATTCCCAGGACACTACCTCTGCTCAGTAGCCCAGCCACTTTAGGATGCAACACTCTGAACTTCACAGGGTGTCCTGACTAGTAATGAACTAGATACTAGTGAGTTGGTTGGCTGAGAATATGAACTTTCCACCAGGAGATCTTTGGAATGGAATACAGTAGCTTAACAGCTTCAGACTTCATGGCAGCAGTGATACTTACTAAAAGGAAGACCCAGATAGGAGGCAGAAAACAAGAATGTGACCACTCTTGGAACAAATTATTCGATTTCATGGATGAATCTACCACCACAAGTTGACATGTGTAGTAGTATTACAAATCCTGAAACTTTAATACATCATAACAAATTTGGTTCGTCTTCTCATACAAACAGGTTTAGTCAGAGATGGAGAGTTTGAAGATGATACAACAAGTGAAGACAAAAGTAGAAGCTCAACAAAAAAAGGGAAAGTAAGAGGTAAACAAAGAGGCAATGACAATAACAGGTAGCAGGTAATCAAACTCAAGACAGAACTCCTGGGATCACGGGGACAAACCCAAAGTAGAACCAAGACATAAGATTCAAACTCCTGCCCTGTTCCCACCTCATATCTTCTCCTTGCACATCATTTACTTCTTTTCAGATTTTAAAAAAAAAGGGGAATCTGAATACTTTAAAAACATTTGTATAATTGCCCCAATTCCATAGAGTATTGTATTATTCTAAAAGCCTATGACTCCACTGTTAGACACAGGCACATTAGGGCCAATTTGGTAGGGTGTCAGTTGTATTTACAATTTGGGGTAATATAAAAACATATGGAAACTGTGAAAATTGACCCCTGGGGGGCCCATGTTGGAGGAAACCAACATTCCACAGTCTGGCCAGAGGTTGGGGGCAATTTGCCCAGACAATACACAGCAAAGCAACCTTTGAGCACAGGGCCACTCATATATGCAAGACCTATTTTTATTGCATCCAATCTGAAATTAGGCTGTAGCAGCCCAGACATAAAACAAAGGAGGCATAGGAAGATAAAAATCTTTTATGCTGACTTTCCAAATTAGAGTACAGGAAAATGTATCAGAGTTTATATTATTTCCTATGAGAAATCAATGTTGAAATATTGCTAAATAATAAAAACACCCTGTTTTTTTGGATGTCATATTATGTATAAGGTGCTATGCTAAGCACTGTAAAAATATAATATCAGTTAAACGAAACAACATCCTTACGTGAAGAGTATTTTTAGCCTTACTTTACAGATAAAGAAACTGAGGCTTAGAGAGGTTAAGTAATTTGCCCAACATCATAGAGTTAGTAAGTAGTGAATCCAGAATTTAAACCATCATTTCTATGATGCCAAAGCTTATGGTGTTATCATGCTATAGAAAACATTAAAATATCGTACATTACTACAAGATCTTTGCCGCAAAAATGAATGGAACATTCTAGCCAGGCCTGGACATTGCTTTTTGAGATGTACAATATTACGTCTCTAAAAGGAAGGCAAAGCACTAGCCTCAGTAAGCTAGTTATACTCATTTAGGACCTGGTCTATTTGAGGTATGGCTTAGACCATCCCAAAGACAGATCAACACATAATCAGTTTACATTGCTACCTAAAAAATCACCACAAATTTAGCAGCCTAACACAACACTGATTTATTCCCTCATGCCTTCTGTGAGTCAGAAGTTCAGGCACAGCTTGGCTGGCCGTTCTGCTTCCAGTCTTACCAGGCTGAAATCAAGCTGTTTGTGGACTGCATTTCTCATCTTCAGGCCTAACTGGGGAAGAATGTACTTCCAGGCTCATTCGGGTTGCTAGAACAATTCCTTTCCTTGCAGCTGTATGAATGAGGTTCCCAGCTACTCACTGGCTCTTGGCTGAAGCTGGGGGCTGCCTGCAGGCCCCTCAGGAGGCTGTTCATAGCTTCTTGCTCTGTGGCCCTCCATAGGCAGTTCACAACATGGCTGTTTGGAGAATCTTTCTCTCCAGTCTGCTAAGACCAGATCTCATATAATGCAAAGGCATAATGGGAGTGACATCCCATCACCTTTGCCATATTCTAATAGCTAGATCCAGGTCCTCCCCACATCAAGTGGAGGGGATTATACAAGGGTGTGAAAACCAGGGGCCATGTCAGAATTCTATCATATGTGCTATCTAATAGGAATTTTTGCAATTGCGGACATGTTCCAATTCTCTGCTGTCCACTACAGTGGCCACTTGTGTGTGGTTATTGGGCATTTGATGTGTAGCTAGTGCAATTTTGGAGCATATTTTTCAACATTACTTAGTCTTATTTCATTTAACTTTAAATAGTTATATGTGGCAAGGGCTACCATGCTGAACAGCATAGATATGGACTTTAACAAACATCCAAACTATATGTTAATTATTTTAAGAATTTTTTTAAACTTTTATTTTGTTTTGTTTGAGTTAATCTTTCAAAATATTTCACAATCATTTCACTGTCAATTTCAAACATTTCATGGGGACTATTTACCTCACTATCTACCAAACAGACTTCATTTTTCCATTTTCCAAACTTCTTCCAAATCATTTTCACTATTGAAACATAAGGAATCTGGAAGGCCTAACGTATGGCCAATGAGGGGTTATAAAAATTTATGCATCCTTACACTTCCCCAACTATTTATCCCAATGACAACATATTGCAAAAATAAATGCCTGTTCTTTCCACTCTTCTTCTCATAACTCAAACCTCTTCTAACTTGTAGTCTAATGTCAATGAGTAAAACAGAATCAGTGGTGGGTGGTGGATAAAATGAAAATCAATGAAGGAAAACAAAATTGCAGAATTATCAGCAAAAAATATGTAAACCACTTCCCCCAGTTATGTGAGAAGACAGAACAAACCACTTCCACACATGATTGCTTCAGCACAACGAACCACTTCCCAAATCCCTCACTGGAATACCACCTGTTTCAGTTTCACGGGATGAGTTTTTCTTAACTCAATGGTTTACAAATAATGTTCTGGCAGCACTAGCTCCAGGGGATGTTAATAACTGCTACCGAAAAAAAAAAAACAAAAAGAAGGGTTAGGCTGAAATGAGTTTAGAGAACACAGGGGGTAAAATGTGAACAGGTTTCTTATACTGCAGGAGTTTTCAGAGCCTTTGCTATTGTAAAGAGCACTGTGAATCTCCAAGAAAAGGAGATGGTAGAATATGTTTATTGGGTTTATTGTACTCAAAGCCTTTTGCACCCCCTCCCCCACCCAGGATCATCCTACTGAATTATTGCTCTGAGGAATATAACATCAGAGGAATAATAGTGTTAATCAAGGTTTCTCAAACTTTAGTCAATAGGTATCATCTCAGTGATTTTTGCTATACCATAACTACCTGTGCTACTTAACATATTTCTTTAAATATTTTTACCTCACATACCTTTTAGTCTTAGATTCTATCTAAGCAAGAATTAGTAAAATCATGTTTTCTCTGCAAGTTAGAAATGTTCTAATACAAAAAGACATAGCTAATAAAATACATAAATTGTTCATCCGTACCATCTAAAGGCATCCTACCATCTAAAGGCATCCTAATTTTTTTTTTAAGATTTTATTTATTTATTTTTAGAGAGGAAAGGGAGGGATGGAGAGAGAGAGAAACATCAATGTGCAGTTGCTGGGGGCCACGGCCTGCAACCTAGGCATGTGCCCTGACTGGGAATCGAACATGCGATGCCTGGTTCGCAGCCCGCGCTCAATCCACTGAGCTACGCCAGCCAGGGCGGCATCCTAATTTTTAAACATGTGTCACTAATGACTAAAAAGAATCCCTGGTACTGTTACAGGGTGCAGCCAAGAGGGGGGACCCCAAATGGACATTTAAAATGGGGTCCAGAACTCAAGGTGTTCAGAAAATACTAGGATGTCCTCACCACCCCCGCCCCCAGATGTGGGTGGGGGAAAGGGACAAACGGAGCAGGCCCATTGAGAACTGTTTTGCATAGCAACAGCTCTGCAGCTAACCTCTGGCATGGTCATTTAACATATCTACAACCTTTGACTGGCTACATAGATATGTTAAGTAGCTATGGCCACGCTCTGAGCCAGGGGATGGAAGTAACTTCCCCACCAAGATGTAACTGGGTGGGGGCAGGTCCCTTGAGTTACAGTGCCTATGTGGGAGCTGAGAGAAGATTGGCTCCATGACATGGGGCCACACCTGCCCAGACCCATGATGGCAGCCAGAAAAGCTGAACAGAATGGGAAATTACGGGCAGGTGTGGCCAAGTGTGGGAGGAGTCGGAAATGGGGCTGCAGAGGAAGATTGGCGAGGGCACTTAAACCCAGACGCGGCAGCCATAGAGAGGGGAGAACCACGTGGTTTTGCCAGAGTACAGATCCCGCAGCTCTGGTTGGAGAGAACTATGTGGCTTTGGGGTGTTCACTTTGGCCATGCGGCCTCGGAAGCAAGAGAGACTTTGCCTGGAAGAGGGGTGAAAGAACTCTTACCAGTAGGCCATGAGACGGTGCTGCATGGCTTTGGATTAATTGGAGATCCTGCCTGGACAGCGACACAGCTGATGGTGCTGGGAACTGAGAAAGGTCTCCCAGCTGACAAGGATTACTGGGAATAACCAGACACTGCCTGAGCCTTGGACTTCTATTTCCTTTCCTGAGATACGGTACCCCAGACTGGACAAAGGGGAAGGAAGGCTTATATATGTTTGTGGCTGTTTTAAGGGACTTTAGGATTTTGGCAAAGACATTAGGTCACTACTTAAGTTTGTATAGTATTAAATAAACATTTCCTTTCCTTTTCACGAATCTCTGGCATTAAGAGACATCTTTCCTATAGGCGGCGGACATGACGGACCTGGGTCTCTTTCAGTAATAGTATCTCGTCCCAGGCCCCCCCGCCCGTCTTTGTTCTGTAACAGTACTACTAAAGTTGGGCTAGAGATGAGAGACACCATTTAAGAACAAGAAGGAACAAGAGCTGAGTTCCCCCCTTCTGTGTATGGCTGAAGAGATTACTGCTCAAAGCAGGTCACTGATTGCACACACTCACTTGGTTGGTAGTCTTAAGACCCTCAGTGTCGCTGGAAATTGCCAGGTAAGTTATAAGGTATAAGCAGTTATTCCTGGTTGCCACTGAGCTGGTTCCTGAGTCTCACCAATTCAAGCTGCTTAATCTCTTTCATTTGGTAGTAGAGTAAATCACTCTCTAAACTTCTTAATTATTCCCAAACAGGTGGAGACTACTGACCTTCACTCTCCCCTTAAGAAATTCTAGCCCTGACCAACCTGAGGATTCTGCTTAGAAGAACAATGCCTTTTATTTGCTTTTCAAAAACAACACCAGTGGGCCATCCAGGCTGAATGGGGTGAGGGGCAGGGCGGTGGGAGGGTGGCTGGATCAGCTCTAGTGACTTCAGACTAGAGGCAGGTCAAAAGTGACAGTGGGCCATAGTGAGATTAAGAGCTGTGACTTGGAGCCTGATTGCATGGGTTCCAATCTCAGCTCAACTATTTCATCACTGAAGAATCTCTGGACTAGGCAATGTACGACTTAAATCCTTGGGACCACTTTATGATATAGATATTACTATCCCCATTACAGATTAGGAAAATGAGGATGAGCAGGTAAGCAACAAGTTTAGAGGGCTCTTCCAGTTAGAAGAAGGAAGAGCTGGGTTCCATCCCAACTGTTAGACTCCAAACTCATGTCATTTTCCTAACCTCTCCTTGCTATTCTTGGATTTAAATACGTCGCTCGCTACTTTCCTATCAGGACTAACCAGAATAATTCTTGTCATAAAACATCGATCGTTGCCTGGCTGAGATTGTTTTCCCAAGGCTATATCACCACCGCTCCCCATCAGCAGTTCCAAGCATTTTCTCTTACTCTCATCACAGAAAACTCAGCAAAACATTCTTAGACAAGAGATACACATGCACACATACACACATTTAATTCACACACGCATGCTACTTATGTTTATTTCACACAAACATATGCACAAATGGGAAAACATACATACAAAGTCTGTCTGGGAGAAGTCCAGCCATTGTTAGTATCACAAGAATGGATTGCATGACATCAATGTAACCTGGCAGCCAAGGTGGACTGAAATGTGCATGTGTGAACAATGACAACTTCACTGTACTAGTCAGTGGGGGGCAGTAGACACCAGTGAGTGAGCATTTGTACAGTGTAGCTGTCCCATTCAAAATGACTGAGCAAGTAGAACAACAAATGTGCATCAAATTGTGTTAAGCTTGAACATTCCTCCATGGAAACTATGTGAATAATTCAGAAGGCCATAGCTATAGGTACCTGGTGATTGGCAGCTTCATTACGACAACATGCCCACTCATGCATCACATCTTGTGCAGAGTTTTTTGGTGAAACATCAAATCATCCAGGTGACTCAGCCCCCCTACGATCCAGATTTGACACCCTGTGACTTCTGGCTTTGTCCAAATCTAAAATCACTTTTGAAAGGGGAGAGATTTCAGACCACCAACGAGATTCAGGAAAATATGATAGGGCATCTGATGGTGACTGGGAGAACTGTGTGAGGTCCCAAGGGGACTACTTTAAAGGGAACTGAGATGTCATTGTCCTATGTACAATGTTTCTTGTGTCTTGTATCTTCTTAAATAAATGCTCTAATTTTCATATTACATGGCTGGATACCTTATAGGCAGACCTCATATATATATTAACATCTCTCTCTCTTCCCCCCTCTCCTTCCCCCCCACCTTCCCTCCCTTTCTCTCCTGCACAAAGATACACCTGAGCAGTGCCTGTGAGGGCATCTCTCCTTTAGGCAAATGCTCTATCCATTGTATAAAATAGACACCACAGGAGACTAAAAACCATCTGAGACTTTGTGAAGACAGATGGACAGACAAGAGGAAGCCTGCTCTAACATTCCTCATACAGCATCCAAGGAAACCATTTACCCAGTGAATAGCTGATTGGAGAACAACTGAAGTTTTATAAAATTCCTACAAAATAATGATAAATGACTCTATTAAATGTAGCTGTGGCATAATTTAGAAATGAGAAATAATTTAAAGTCACATTGTATAGACTGATTTTTCTATACCGGTAGGTAATAAGTCATGTTAATGTTTTACTTCTATGAGAAAAATACCACCAATATTAATTAGATGAATATGGGAAATATTTAATATTTAAATATAAAGCAGGAAAGAAAGCAATTCATTTGCAAAAAACTGGGTCTTCTGCTGTGTTAACAGTGTCTCAGCTTCACATTTTTCACCCTATTCCATGGTTCTTCTTATTATTAAGCCCATTTGCTGGTATAAATCCCAAATTCTTTCTTGTTATACCTTGTAAAATCAGAGTTCTTCATCCAAAGAAGAGAGCAGAAGCAAGAAAGATTTTCCCCTTTCCCAACTGAAGAAACTTGAAACCCCTATAAATTTAACACATCCAAAGCCTAGCCCATGGAAAAATAAAGCAACATTCTATTAAAAAATAATCTGTTAAATTAACACTAAATTTTTATTCCATAGTGAATTCAAGTCCAATGTTGCTTGTATTTTTAAGTAACTGATTTTCTTTTCATTTGATCTTTTCCTTTTTAAAAAAGAAATTACATTTAATTTGCCTCTTCTAGTAAACTAAGCTATTTGTTTACATTGTAAATGTAGATGTGAAATAATGAGGAACTGTCACTCCCCAAGCTGTTGGCATGTACTTTCTATATTGTTGTTTGGTGAAAATTGATTACAGAAAAAGTCCTAGCAACAAATGAACACATGATGGTAAAAAAAATCAGAAATTTCTCACTGACTGACTTGTTGGGAATGGAATATTTTATGATACACATTAACAAATTTCTATGAACTGGAAACATTTCCTGGGCAATTAATCAAGGGGAACTTTTATGTAAAAACACATCTCGATTGAGCTATTCACAAACGATCCCACAAGCTGCAATGACTAATTATAAGTCTCAGACCAGGGCAGTTTGCTGAAATGCTTTTCTTCAGGCCATTAAAAATACCATGACAACATACAAATCCAGCAAGAAGAATAAACTAACTACGGGAAGTTACAATTACAGAAAGAAATTATTCAAAGTATGTGACCTTTGCACAAAAATGATGCACGTTTATTTGATACTACAGACTCTCCTCTATTTTCCCCTTTGATAGGTCTGTGTAATTCCCACTAACATTAATGAGAGATATGTGCTAAAAATGAACAGCTGCTAACTCCAGCCATCTGTGCATTCCCGGTACAAATAAAATTGAATGTCATCACTACCCTATTGGATTTCTCAGTAATGCTCTTTGCTGATAAGACTTTGAAAAAAATACCAATGGCTTTTTTCTTTTTGTTACTCATACAAAGCATGCCCATTCCCCTTGCTACATAAAGCAGTCTATTCTACTCTGAATCCAAGCAGCCACTGAGAGGTGGGGTGAGATAAATCCCTGCTTATCAAGATAACTGTTTCCCCACTCAATATAAATGGAGACAAAGTATACCCAGACTCGAATGATTAAAATGGTCAAATTCTTAGCAGGTTAACGCATTACTTTTCATCCTTCCCCTGCCAGCCCTGAAAGCTAAGTAGCTGTCTTAACAGCCTGCAGCAATCACTTCCAAACAACTCTCTTGCCCTACAGCTATACTAAAATGGAGTTAATTCATTTTTCCTTTATGAATTACTGGCTGTCAAGAATTTGAGAAGGACCCAGGCTTTAATGGAGACCTTTGGAAAGAGACCATGTGCTGAAGAACCCAAGGAGGTGTGCTGGGGAGCCAGGAAAGCTACAAGATGGGAAAGCCACTGGTCAGGAATTAGAAATAGATATCCAGTGGGAGAGGTCCATGTGACTATCTCCAATCGCAGCCAAGTGTCTCCTCATGAGAACTAGGAACACACCACACAACAGTAGCAGTTACAGCTATACTTCCCTGAGCACCAGCCGGCTATTCCTCAGCAAGCCAAACCTCTTCACTGGCCCCTTCAGTGAGGGTGTGTGTCTCATGGGTGTCTATTAAATTTTGTTTCTGAAAACCCAAGGGTATGATGATCAGTTGTATTACATCTTCCTCTCAAGCTGTACAGAAGGCTGTGGTGCTGGGATCCTCACTTAGATTTGATCATTATATCTAGTTTTATACGACATATGATGACAGAACTGTTAACAATATTTACTAGTTTGGCTAACAACTAAAGAAAAAATGGTAATCACAGCTCTCTAGAGAGACTTTTTAAATTTCATTTTATGATACTATAAAATGAGGCCATACCCTGAATTTAAATGGGCAAATTATTTGGTTGGAAGTGGCTCAAATTTGGAAGCTCTCATACCAATAGACAGAAGCTAAGTGAATATTCAAGGTAAAGTCCATTTCAAAGGTAGCTAAGGCAGCACAAGAAAAGGGTAAGCATCTGTTTGAAACGAGTGACCACATATGTGTTTGTAGGAGTCTGTGAAGGACATATTTTGTAAAACTTCTTAATATTTGGTAAACTGTCCTAATCCTACTTCACAGCACCCTCAAAAAAGCAGCACCAATGTAAAACTGTCAACTGGTCATTTATTTGTAAGCAGCATATTTAATTATAAATATAATAGTACAAATGCACTTACTCTCCCTGAGAGCATAATTTCTTAAAGCTATCACCCTTTCAACATACTTAAAAAGTGTTAACTATTACATATTGGACAGAAATTTTTAAACAGAACACAACAAATACAAGTGGAAAATTACTAATATAAAAGAGGATATAAGAAATCATATATCTAATATGTCTAGTATCCAGAATACATAAATATAACTCTTACAACTCAATAATAAAACAACAAATAATAAAAAGTGGCAAAGGATCCAAATAGAAATTTCTTTAAAGAAGATATATAGATAGTCAAAAATCACATGAAAAGATGTTCAACATCACTAGTCATCATGGAAATGCAAATCAAAACCCCAAGGAGACACAGCTTCACATTACTAGGATGACTATGATCAAAGGGGAAAACAATAGCAAATGATGAGACTATAAAATGTTGGAACAATTATATTGTGCTATTGGGAATGTAACATAGCACACTCACATTGTAAATAAGTTTGACAGTTCCTCAAGAAGTTAAACATACAGTCACCAGCAATCCCACTTTTGGGAATATATCCAAAGAAACCCAAAACACTAATTCAAAAGAACATAAACAGTCCTACGTTCATTGTGGCTTTATTTACAACCACTAAGATATGGAAGCAGCCCAAGTGTCCATCAATAGATGAGTGGATAAAACAACAATGGGATATTTATACAATGGAATACTACTTGGCCATAAAAAAGAAGAAAATTTACCCTTTGCAACAGTATGGATGGACCTGGAGAACATTATGCTAGGTGAAATAACCCAGTCAGAGAAAGACAAATACCATATGACTTCACTCATATGTGGAATCTAATGAAAAAACTGAACTAACAAGGAAAATGGGGACAGACTCAGAGATGCAGAACAGATGACAGCTACTTGGGGGGAGGTTAGGGAGTGGAGAGATTGAGCAAAAAGAAGAAGGGACTCAAGGACATGAACAAAAGGTGGTGATTAGTGGGTGCGCAGGGGTATAAGGGGACCAAATGGCTTGGAAAAAATATAATGAAGATTAAATTAAAATACAATGGAAAATGCTATACATTTTATAATATGTCTTGGACATCTTTCCATGTCGGGAACATATAGACTGGGTGTGAATAAAGGGGCTGGCGAGAGATGTGAAGCTTAAAGAGGGAATGCCAGGCAGCAACCTGAAATCCCACTTTCTGGAGGAGCAAGGCTCTGTAAATTCCTATATCTTCAAATGTCTATTAAACAACTTTGCCTGAATATTCCACACATAACTCAACAGGTTCAAAACTAAATTGTCAACTGTCCCCTCTCCAGAGCCAAAGATCACCCTATTTCATTGGAGTTTCTTCTCTAACAAACTCATCTAAGATTGAGGTCATGGAGTAAGTCTTCCTTCTTCCTAACACTTTTCTTAAAGTATATTTTATTGATTATGCTATTACAGTTGTCTCATTTTTCTCTCCCCTTTACTCCCCCCACCCTGTAACACCCCTCCCTCTTGTTAGATCATATCCATGGGTCATATATATAAGTTCTTTGGCTTCTCCATGTCCTATACTACTCTTAACCTTCCCTGTCTATTTTGTACCTACCATTTATGCTTCTTATTCCCTGTACATTTTCCCCCATTCTCCCTCCTCCCCATCCCTGCTGATAAGTCCCCATGTGATCTTTCTCTGAGTCTGTTCCTGTTCTAGTTGTTTGCTTAATTTCATTTTGTTTTTATTTTTTTTAGGTTCAGTTGTTGATAACTGTGAGTTTGTTGTCATTTCACTATTCATATTTTTGATCATCTTCTTTTACTTAAATATGTCCTTTTAACATTTCATATAATAAGTAATAATGAACTCCTCTAACTTGACTTTATCTGTCCTTTCATTCTAAATGATAGCTTTGCTGTATAGGGTAATCTTGGATGTAGGTCCTTGCCTTTATGACTTGGAATACTTCTTTCCAGCCCCCGCTTGTCTGAAAGATTTCTTGGGAGAAAGCCTCTGAGAGTCTCATGGGAACTCCTGTGTAGGTAACTCTCTCCTTTTCTCTTGCTGCTTTTAAGAGTCTCTCCTTATCTTTAATCTTGGTATATGTAATTGTGATGTGTTTTGGTGTGTTCCTCCTTGGATCCAACTTCTTTGGGACTCTCTGGACTTCCTGGACTTCCTGGAAGTCTATTTTCTTTGCCAGATTGGGGAAGTTCCCCTTCATAATTTTTTCAAATAAGTTTTTAATTTCTTGCTCTTCCTTTTCTCCTTTGGCACCCTTATGATTGGGATGTTGGAGCATTTAAAGTTGTCCTGGAGGTTCCTAAGCCTCTCCTCATTTTTATTTTTTTGAATTCTTGTTTCTTCATTCTATTCTGATGGAATGTTTCTTCCTTCCTTCCGCTCCAAACTGTTGGTTTGAGTCCTAGTTCCCTTCTCTTCACTGTTGGTTCCCTCTATATTTTTCTTTATTTCACTTTGCATAGTCTTCACTTTTTACTCTATTTTGCAACCATACTCAACCATTTTTGTGAGCATTCTGATTACCAGTGTTTTGAATTCTACACCTAATAGGTTGACTATCTCTCCATCGCTTAGTTCTATTTTTGGAGTTTTGATCTGTTCTTTCACTTGGGCCATATTACTTTGTCTTGGTGCACCTGTTAGATTGTAAAGGGTGGAGCCTTAGGTATTCACCAGAGTGGGGGAACCTACATTGCTATGTTGTGGCATTGTATGTTGGGGAGGGTTCCAAGAGGGAAAAATGCCACTTTGTTGCCTCTTGACTGGCTTTCAGTCACTTCCTCCACTACCCACAAACAAATTGGGCATTTCAGGTGCTTATTCCCAGGTGGGTGGGTGGGTTTGTGTATGTTCTAGGATCCTGTGGATCTCTCCAACAAACTCTTCTTTGAGGCTAGTAGTTTCTCCTGCCACAACCCCCACAGAATTTTACAGCCAGAGATTTTGAGGCTTTCTTTTCCTGTGCTGGAACTCTGGGTTGTGTGGCCTGTCTCACTCCCCAGTTGTTCCTCCCGGTTTATCCACATGCAAATGTGGGACCACCCAGTCTACCAGCTACCCCCTTGCTTCATGGTCTCTCCTCCCTGGCTGCCTGTTTCCACCTCTCCTACCAGTCTGGATAAATGTTTCTTCTTTAACTCTTTGATTGTCTGACTTACATACAGTTTGATTTTCTGGCAGTTCTGGTTATTATTTATTTTTAAATTTGTTGTTGTCCTTCTTTCGATTGTGGGAGGAAGGACAGGGTATCAACCTACACTTCCTTATTAGACAGAAGTCTCTAACACTTCTATACATGCAATGGATCACCACAGTCTGCCACTTTAATTTATAATATCTACCAATACAGTTACCTCCTATTTTTACTGCTGCCATCTTGACTCAGGCCTCTGTTTTCTTTGACACCGAAATAGCATCTATCTCATTTCTCTGCTGCTAACCTATAGGTCCTTCCATCCCTTCATCCATCTATTCACCTGACAAATATGTATGAAACATTAATCATGTGCCAGGAACTAAAGACACAAAGACAAAGAGGAAATTTTCTTTATCACTAGGTAGTTCAAAGTTTAGTGGAAGGGAGAAACAAGTAGCCTGAACATCACAAAATGTTTATTGTAATAATATTAACCAAATACTATCAGAACATAACTTGAAACTACTGTCCTTTGAAAGGAATTAGAGAATGACATGTGAATTGAAATTTCAAGGATGAGTAGGAGTTTTGTAGAAAAAGAGGAGGAAAGGGGCATTTTATCGATGGGAAGAGTTTGTTCAAAGGTAGAAGATGGAAATGTCTAGCAAGTGCAAGGAATGAGAAAAAATTCAGTATCACAAACATGGGTGGAAAATGAGAAGGTATAGAAGTTTTTGTGCATGTTGAGCTTTAAGATAAAACTTGATAGCCACCTGGGGCCAGAATGTGAAGAACTTCATAAGCCAGGCACCGAGTTTGTTATTTAGCCCAATGCATGAGAGGAGGAAACAAGAGCTTTTAGGCACAGGGTATTGCCTCACTGTTTTTATCTGGAGTAGAGGATGAGGCAGACTATGACTCTCTGGAGGCTACTGCAATAGACCAAATGACCAATCTATGACAACAGCAACTAGAATGAGGCAAAGGGAATAATAAAAATAAAATATGGTGGATTAGACACAATGAGGGATGAGCCAAGGGCCACTTGGAGATTTCTATCTTAGAAGCCCAGGTGTATGTGTACCAGTTCCTAGACTAAATGCCAAGTATATGGAGTACTAGGAGGATAGGTGAAGGAAAACATATGAGTCCAATTTCCATTGTATTGGAAATATAAGGAAGAAATCTTTCTAAAACACAGTCCTGCCCCTTGCCCTCAGAATAAAAACAAATTTAATTGTTTTTATTGTGGCATGCGAGAAAGCATCCACATGTGCTTGTATCCACATGTCCCTTGCTCTTGAGTTAATCTGGGTTCAAATCCACAGTGACCTTGAGAAGGTTACTAATAACTTCACTAAGCCACACTTTACTCATTAGCACACTGCAAATTAATACTATCCTTCATTCGGGTTTGTTTTGAGGGTTATAAAAAAAATTGCACATCAATGTTTTGCACAGAACCTGGCCCATGGAAAGCACTTAATGAATAAGCAGCAAAGTTTACAAAAAAAAAGGCACTTAGATTTACTTCCCCCCCCCCAAAATTATGTTAAAAATATAGCATCTTTTGACAGGTCTTGCATGTGCTTAAATTTTATGAATCTTAGTTGGTAGTACGATTTTTAAAAATTACAGACAACATGTAAAGTGTTGAAAAATTGAAGAAAGCTATGTTTCTCATTCTATCCAAAACATCTTAATTTTAGCAGACCAGACCAAAGTAAAATATCCATGGGAGATGAAAAGGCAAACCAAACAAACTGACAACAAGTCCCATCCTGTGCAGCATCTGTGAGAACTGAGATGCCAACATGGATCCCTCCCATCAGGCATACAGACAAACTCATTCAAGCTTAAAAGTTTAGAGTTAAAAGGTGGCTTTTTTTTTTTAAGCTCTGTGGGAGGAAGACCCTGTATTTTGGTGGCATGATACCTGCCCTGTGACTTCACATAATGATGAGAAATAAATGATTCTGCAGCATAGATTACTGCCTGGACAGGGCACAAGCACATTGTTTTGAATTCTCCACCTTTGTTATGTGCTGCCAATCCTCCCATTTGCCTCAGACAAGATCAAGGAGGAGGCAGATATTATGCTGCAGAGAAGACCATCTCTCTGTCAGAGAGTTGTGTTATTTTGGACTGATTTTTTTTTTTTTCAAAAGAAAAATCATATATCACAACAAAGACCTTCTATCTTTTCAAATTTTATACTGCTGGAATTCTCTGATCACACTGTGTGGGGCCATGAAGAGTGATCCCAAGAATGATTCCTGGAAGAAGCAGAAAACCCTCCTGGAAATACATCTTTTCTCCTGGCTACTTCCCCAGAATTTTCCACTGGGAACTGTGTCAGGCAGGCAGGAGGATGGATGGCTTGAGGTCTTCCCCTATCCCTGCTGTCGATGTTTCTTGAAGCACGTCCAGAGCTGATGACTGCCTCCAGTCTACAAAGCTGCTGCAGCCTCCACAGAGGCCCACTAATAGGCCACTCAAACTCTCTTCGAAAAGAGAAATTCCACATTCCTACTCATGAGAGGGTGAGGACTCAGACCAGCAGCTCAAAAGCTGGAACTGCCAACACAAACAGCTTCTCAACTTCCATTATAAGAGGTTTTCATCAACACTTGGAATCCTTCGTATTATAGAAATATTGTAGCTTCCCACCCCAAATGAAGCAAATTAAAGAGTGGTGTCTATACTACCAAGAGTTCTTGGGGCAAATCACTTTATCCTAACACAAAAATTCTCACTGTGGAATAGGATGCAGTGGTTGATTCTAGGGTCTGGAGTCAGAACAGCTCAGTTTGAATCCTGGCTCCGTTAATTATAGCTGTATGACAGTGGGCAAGTTACTTAACTTCTCTGAGCCTTGCTGTCCTCTCTCACAAATGGGAGTAATCACAGAAACTACTTGGAGTTACTCTAAATAAAATCTGAGATAAACTTTGGGGAATGTATGGTACCATGGGTAGCACCAAATCAGTACTCAACTAAGTCTTGTTTTATTTCTGCTGCTATAACAGCAATAGTAACAACTATAGAGCTGAGCAAAATATTTGCCACCACGCCTCTATTTTTTTCCTGCCATTATAATAATAGCTAGGTTTTGTTTGTGTGTGTGTGTTTTCTTTATTTTGCTGGCTCTTGCTGAAACATGGTCCATTAGTTTCTTCTAGAAACTATACAGCCTGCCGATTTTTGTTTTGTCTGTATGCTTGTTAATTATCCTTGGGTCTCTTAACACTCTTCCCTCCCCTTCACCTCTAATGTCACTATCTTATCTCGGCACCATTGTTCCCTCCAGCTTATGCTGCTGCCAACTCCTGCAGCATAGTAATGCTACATAGTTAATCCTTCTATAGGATACTCCTGACTGCTCTTCCCAGGCTCAAAAAGCTCCAAATATTTAGCTAATTACTCAAGAGCTTCCCTGTCCTGGCAAACCCCTATTTCTCACTCTTCCCCCAACTCCAGAGCTTAAGCTACAGAACCCCACCCTCTCTTCTGAGCACCCCTTGTACCTTCCCACCTCTGTTGCTTTTGTTCATGCTCCCCACCTAGTTCTACACCTGATAAAAAATCTTTTCCACTTTTCTGGTCCAGTGGAAATACCATCACATTCATAGCAACTTCCCTGAGCCCTCCCTCCTCTGAGTGCCCCTGACATTCATATAGAGTTTGTCACACTATGCCATGGGTAATGCCTTGTCCAGTTCCAGGTTTTCATTCCAACCTGCCTATTAGACAGGCACACCTAGCTATTCCGAAACATCTAAAACACAGCCTATACAAAACCTCTCTGTTCTTAACTCCCCCCACATTTTTCACACCTCTTCCTCCATTCAGTAACAGTTAGGCAGGAATCTCAGCTGTGTCGGTAGGTCTTATTGAACCCAACAAAAATGATATTCCTGCTGGGTCTCAGGATAGGAAAGCTATCCAGGGAAACAAGGTGACTCTAGACACAGGGCTGTTCTATCGCCCTGTCTAGCAAGAGCCGGCTGTCTTCCACCACACCCACCCTGCGGGCTTGCTTCCCTCCCTCTATGCAAGCCTCAGTGGCTCACACTCCACTCTGTATCCTTCTTCCATACCTTGAAGTTAGTCATAATTTCTACTGCCTCATAGCTTCAGTTCTTTAGAACTCACATCATTAATTCATTATATAAATATTAAGTGTCTACTATTTTACAAGCACTGGGTGGACAGGACAAGTCTTCTCCAGGTGGAAGTCCCACTCCAGACTGAAAGACAGATGTTAAACAAGAATTAAGATGGTGCTTCATGTTCTAGTGGGAAATTACATGAATTTGCAACAGACAAACCTAATCTGGGCCGGGCTAGCTCCAGTGAAAGGCAAATGAAGGAAGTGACATTTAAACTTCACTTGACCTAGAAAAAAATAAAGTTATATCCATACTTCATACCTTACAGATAAGTTCCAGATGGTTCAAAGACTAAATGCAGAAAATAAAACCATAAAAAGACCAAAACAAAACAAAAAAAAATCCCAGGACAATTGTTCTTATACTCTTGTGGTGTAAAAGAGGTTTCTAAATATGACACAAAATTGAGAAGACATAAAAGACTGAATATGACTGACTATATAAAAATAATGCTTAAAAATTTCTGTGTAACAAAACCCACCCTTGGCAAAATTTTAAAAAATACAAACTGGCAGGGGGAATATTTCAAATTAAAATCAAAAACTAATATATAACTTTTCTAATATATACAGTCTCTACAAATAAATCGGAAAAATACCAAGAAAAATATGATAAATTATACAAACACGTAAAGATGCTTATCTTCACTTGTAATAAAAGCAAGTGAAAATTATAATTAAATGCCATTGTATATCCTTCATATTGACAAAGATCAAAAAGCTTGAAAACCATACTGAACTGACAGAGTTAATAAGAAAAAAAACTTTTACGTACTGCTGATAAGACTAATAAATGGTTAGACTGATAAATGAATGGTAAATGGTTTAGTCTCTGTAGAAGGTAACTAGCAAAATCTAGTAAAACTAGAAATATATTGTCCTAACAGCTCCATACCTAGAAATTTATCCTACAGATATAATCATATGCATATTCAAAGTTATTAAATATAGAAGTGTATATGAGAGGAAAAGACTTGAAGCAAACTAAAAGTCCTTCAGAGGAACACTTATAAAATGGAATGGTATGCAAAGGTAAAAAGGAATGGAAAAATTTTATGTATGGATATGGCAAGATCTCAAAGATATTTTATTTAAAAATAAAATCAAGGTACAGAACAGTATATATCATATTATATACTTGCATAAACATCATACTACAAAGTCTATTGTTTTGCTTCAATCACTCTGGACGTTTTAGTCATACCACACAGTGCCTGCTATAGAGAAAACATACAATTACTATTTGGTGAAAGTAAATAAATTAATGAATAAAGGAAATAAATCAATGAAGGAATACACTTGGGTACTTGGTCTATACTCTAAACTCAACTTTATGTCCTTTATATATAGATACAAAAGGGCTGTGGCTGAATTCTGGCTGTTTAGTTCCAAAAAAAATCTAAAATACATCTTTATACAAGGTAACCACATTTTAAATGAATTATATTAATGAAATGCACATATATGAAAACTACTTTTCAATATGTATACAGGGAATTTTCTATATTCACTTATTAATATTCCTCAGGAAAAAAAGCATTCAGAAGTAAAATATTATTTTCAAACTTACCCTCAAAATCTCTCTATAGTTTAAGGGGGAAGAAGTCTAAAGTCAACTTTATTCTAGCAACTGAGTTTTCTACAACTAGGAAGGCCAAGGAGGCTTCCTTGAAAGGATCCTCTTTTACTTCTCTTTCGCATGAACTCCCTATACTCACCTGTTATTCTTGGCATGAAAACTGTCAGCGCAACCGTAACCATGACAACCACCACCCTCACCACTTAATCAATACCTACTATGTGCCAGACTATGCTCCACACTGAACGTGCATCCTGGTCACAAGCTCATGAGGAAGGAACTATAACACAATTGTCTCCATTTTACAAACCTAGGGACAGGCTTAAAGACATGTGGGCATGTGTCCAACATGCTGCAGCTATGATGATACTGTTTCTTAGGATGGAGTTGATTTAATGTTCTATATGTAATGTTCTGACAAGAGATGGCTGTTTGCATAACCTGAATTACAAGCAACACACTAATGTAAAGTAGTAATAGGTCTAGGATAGATGATGACACATGCAAAATCCAAGAGCAGCGCTTCTTTATCTGCTCAGGAACACTTAGAAAGCCCCTGCTTTGCATGTTAGGTGGCAGAAGAGCACTCACACTCTCCTAAGTGATAGGACACCTAGGTGCCAATTGCCCAGTGAGTGTTTCTCACCAAGGCCCACTCATCACAGGTTATCAGAAGATTCCCGGCTATTCATTATTATAACCAACTCATTCTCTCCACGGTAATTATCTGTGAGCAACATATCATGCTGTCCTTGGAACCATCAAACTGACATATGATTAAATAACAGAGGGCTCTGAAGTTAAATTTAAAACCACTCTCTTACACTTCAACTCACACATCACATCAAGATCTGTCCAGCCATGGGAATATTCCAGTTGATCAACACCAAAGGCCAGTGAGACACTATTCCGTTACTTCATGTTCCCATCTGAGAAAGGTGATGGTTATGTTCTCAAAACCTTCTAAAGATATTTTTCCAGGACATAAAGAAAAATTTTGCAAAGCCCTATATGAAGTCCTGCCCTTGCCTATATTAAAATATCTTAAGAGTTGCTTATGTTCACTGTTATGTCTTTACAACTCTGTGTGGGGTCTCACAAGAAACAGTATATTTATTCAACACACTGAGAATCACATACTTTTCAACTTTCATTGAAAACATTATGGTAAATCATAAGTTACTGTACACTCAGTTCTGTAAGTATCAATAAGAATAACGCTTATATTAGCAATGTCACCAGTTAGAAAACAAACTGAAAGAGAAGGTTGATAGGCAAGCTGAGTTAAAATATTAGTCTCAACAATTAAAATAAAAAATATTAAAAACAAAAACATTAGTCTCACTGCTCTAGGATTCAAAAAAAAGAGCAACAAGAGGTTCTTCAATGGAAAATTTGTTTTCATTCCCCATCTTACTCTACAGTCCTAGAATTAAAGTTTTTCTACAAAAAATAATTCTGCATGACCCACTTTTATTTTTGCAGATGTCATTTAGAAAAAACATCATTTTGCATCCCCAGTAAAATAGTTGCATCCAAAACAAAATCAGTCATGTTCTCCTTTCCAATTCTATTCTATTTTTACCTACATAGTATTCATTGAATTTATAGTAAATTAAAATCATCAGAACTTTTTACAAAGAAAATATCCAAAGCCTTTGTTAGATATACCAACAACACAGTATTTTCTTTAGAAAATACACACAGTACCCACTCATTTCTAAATTGGTCCCTAAAACGTAGGCTTCGCAAAAACATTACATTATGCAGTGTGAAAACTCCACCCACCTTCACCCAACATGGAGGAAAGCCCCAGACACCAGTTGGATAGGTTTCCCTACAACTTGATCTGGTATTGTGGATAATGAAGTGATAGAATTCACATTTCATAAGAAAAGTCATATAAAGGAAATAAGATACTATTTTTCTAGAAAGTGATTTATAATAATACTGAGAAACTATTTTTTCAAATTCCTTCCCCTTCTCAACATTTACAGAAAAGGCTAACATATCTTGAGAGATTTACTATTTGCTGATATTCATCCATATGGTAGTACCAACCAAAAGCCAGGGGTAGTGGAAGAATAGGGATAAAATAGTTTTGAAAAACTACAAATGAATGGTTAATTATACCAACTTGGTATCTTTTATTCTGGAGCCAAGACTTATTAAGCCAACCTCTAACTATCTCTTGATTGTGCTGTGTTGTTCTCACTGTTGTCACTGTTCAATCAGATTTGCACTTTGAGAGTGGTTTTACTCATCTCTGAGGAACCTCAGAAACATACTGCACCACAAAGCATTTCAGCTACAATACAAAGTGTGTTCCTTCCATCCTGTTCGCCATCCTAGAGGGTACAAATAGAGTGCCAGAGCAACACTAAAAAGTAAAATAATACAAAGCATAAAGCCCCAGTTCTACAAATTGGAGCTACCTCAGCAAAACCTTAGCTGTGGCAAGTCCCACCAAGGCCAGGTCGGAAAGGTGTAAGAACCAACCCCTGGCTACACCTCAAAGTTAAAAACCATTTCTAAATATAGAACATACTTTATGTTTGCAGGAGCTGTAAATCAGGGAAAACAACATTTTTCCATCCCCAATAAAATATTTGCACCCAAAGCAAAACCAACTGATTTCTGGCTTTCTACCAGTTCTGCTTGGGCATAAAATTTTCTGACACTTCACCAGAAATGTCAGCATTAGTATAAGACAGCTTTAAAGAGGGAAATGATTGTCTGACCTATGGATAACCCCCTCAACCCCAACAGGAAAAGAAACACCTGAAACCCAGTTTTTCCAGTTATTAGTATAAATGGGAAAAACTATTTTCTTAGTGGCCAAATCCTTCCTTATAGGAAGTGTTAGTCTTTGAATTCAGTGAAGGGAGGGGTCATGTCTTTTTTACTGCTCTGTTCCCAGCACCCCACACTGAACCTTGCATGGAGAAGAATTTCAATGCATAGTCGAGAAAAGAGAGAAAAGGGTGGAAGGGAGAGAGAAAGGAAAGGAAGGAAGGAGGGAGCACAGTAGGGAAGGAGAAAAATAAGAAGGGAAGCAAGAAGGGAGAAAGGAAGGAAGGAGGGAGGAAAGCAAGATGGAGAAAAGAAAGAAACTTCAGAAGGAGATCTTTTCTCCACTCCTTTATTTGTGTTTTTATTTTTCTTGCAGGGATCGAGTAAAGGGTGGCAGTAAAGGGTGAGATGAACTAATGGAAGTACCTGTCTCCAGCATTTACTCAACAACATTCAAAGGTATGACTGCCACCTCCAATGTGAGGTTTCTGCATCCAGCTAGAGGCCCATCCAAACTCAAGGAGGCTACTTTCTACTAGGAGACATGGTACACTAATTAACTACCTTAATTTGAGGTAGGGTATGACACAGCAAAATAAAAAAAGGGATCAAATAGAGCACTGAGAATATCAAGGAGGGGAGAAATTGCTTCTGCTTAGGGGTTTCGGAGAAGGCATGGTGTTGGATGTTCTACCTGGGCTCGCCCTGCAGGAGCAGCATCTGTGTACAAGGAACCAGCTCAGGCTGGGAGATGGGGTGGGGGACAGACATGAATCTCCCAGTACCTCCTCAAAGTGCTTAATGGAATATATTCTGTGAACACCGTATCTGGGAAACAGGCGACTGAACACAAGTGCACAGGTTTCCCAACTGCAGGCCTTCCCAGAGTTTTTACTCTGCACCTGGAGCCAGAGGCAAGAGATTCGACCTGTACATTGGAAAGAACTAGCTTTGAGGGGGAAATCAGCAAATCCTTCACTTACATGCTGTATCAATTTGAGCAAAATATTTAATTTCTATGAACTCTAGTTTACTCTTCTCTAATATGGAAGAAATAACATTCCAACATCATACAATGGTTATGAGAAGTGCTATAAAAAGTGATTAATTCAGTGCTTATACTCAATCTACATTGTAATTACTGCTACTGCTATTTCTGCTATTTCTATTAGTGGTAGGCAGCATCAGTGTGCAACATGAATATAAAAAAATATAATATTCAGGATTTCTTAAACAGTTTCATTAGTTTTTCACCAGCACATATGTTTAGCCTAGCACATAGTAGGTACTCACTATGTACATGGAGGAAATGGAGCCAAGAACAGACCCTACAAAGAGCAAACTGCAGGATAGCAGGAGATGTTCTGGGCAAGATGGTTTTCATTACTTCTTTGGGCAACAGGCCTTTGAGTTCCGGGAGGAGTGACGTCATCTTTTGCTAGAATGAGGGATTGGGAGCACAGTGCTCAGCTTTGGGGAAACATCACAAAGACTTTATTTTGGTAGAAGTATTTGAAGTGACTTTGTAACAATGAGCTCATGCCTGCTGCCAGGTGCCAGCCCACTTGCTAGGGAGATGCACCAGGCCTGTCTGTCACCAAATCCCCTCCTTCGGATACACACAGTGAGGATCCCAGGAAATTTGCTCCAACAACAGCCCCTTCCTCTCCAAGAGGGGACACTGAGGCACAAAGAAGCAGCTGACCCAGGATCCAAAGCAAACTGAAGGATGAGAGAGCCTTGGAGAGGCCTGAGACTTCTGGTTTTACTTGGTTGATTCTCTGACAGGATTTTGAACTGATTCCCAAAGGATCCTTTTTTTTTTTTTTTAGTCAAGTGCTGCATGCATTTATCTAGATAACTTCATTTGTCTTAAGTCACACAGTAATCTTGCAAATAGTTCCTAGAAACAAACACACTTCACATAAACCCTCCCCCTGAGTACAATGCAGGGTCCTGTTTGGCTTCTCCGCTTTCCCACTGGTTTGTGTGTAAAGAGTTTCTTACAGAAGTGGAGTTTTCTACAGAGAGAACCTAAACAGGTTTAGATTATGACATTTGCATTTTACCAAACACAGTTCTTCATATCTGCTCACCAAAATTTAAGCTAGAGAGTCTACATAGAATTTGAAAAGGAAATGAGGCCATTTTTAAAAAGTAGTTAGAGGAGAGAATTTCCCCTGGAGTCCACTGCACACAGAACAGACCCAAGAATTAGTGAAGTTTTCAAAGTTCAGATTAGGTGACAGGGAGGTACCAGGCAGACTACAAACTTCTACAGTAAGAAATATCAGACATCATTTTTAAATATATTTTAAATATATATACATATGTATATACAAACATATACATATCTGCATGTATGGACACATAAATATATGTATCTCAGTTGTGAGCCATATAAAGAAAGTACTTGGGCTATAGATTCTGTATTCAACCAGTTATTATATTTCATTTCATTTTAACTGGTAAACCTGGAAGTGGCTGGGAAAAAAGCATAGTTAGCTCTGGAAATTTGTCAAAGCTCAAGAAAGCTTCCAGGACTCTACAAACCCTTTTGTTTCCAGCAGAGCAGGACTGCCCAATTCCTTGTACACTGAAAACATAACTAGAGACTGTTTACACGGATTGTACATTCTCTCCATCATGTTCACTTCGGGCAGGAAGTTAAATGATATTACCGTTATCTGAATCTTGGTTTGACTACTACATTCAGTCACACGATGAGGCTTGGCCTAAAGATTTTACCAAACCAAACCAGCATACCTGGCTCCTTGTCCAGAGAATCCCCTCTAACCTACAACTGCTCCTAGCCCTACCCTGGTATCCTGTGTTCTGAGAGTCAGGGTTTGTATCAATTTACTGTGAAACAGGAAAAGGCTAAATACCACACAAGACAGTTCCCGGAGAAACACATACACACACACCTACACATACAGTAAAAGGCCTGTAGACAACTTCTGAAAGCTTAGGCAGGAAGCCTAAATACATTAGAGGGAAAGGGGCCCCTGGTCTCAAGGACTGCAATATCAACAGGTGCAGACTAGGGGTAGCAAAAGGAACGCAAAGGAGTAAGAAAACGAAAAAGATAGGCAAGGAGAAAAACTTAAAGCTTCATTAAATGAGCAGATCCAAAACTTAAAGGAAAGGTTTGGATGCCATGTGGCCAAGCCCTTCTACCCAAATCCACATGGTGATCTACTATTTACTATTTCTGCACACAGAGACACCAGAAAGTGTTTTCACAATCATTAGGTTTTTGGTAAGAGCAGTTCTCTGGGGCTGTTTTAGTCTCTGTTTAGAAGTCTGTGTGGGGGGGACTATGGAGAACCAGCTTCCTTCAGTGTGATGAAGTTCAAGGCAGTTCCCACGGCACAGCCCATGTGGTAGGTGATAAGGGCAGAGAAGGGGTTTCATTTTCCAGGACTATGAGCCACAGGGGTTAGGAGTGGGCAGTGGGACATATTGTGTGGGCAGCAGGTGGCATTTTGAAATTGTTTGCTGCCAGTGTAATGCTCTGGTCTGGTGGTTTAGGTACTGAGCAGCGGACAGGACAGAGAGGTGCAGACCTGACTAAAGAGAAGAAAATAATATAGCATACCTCTCAAAAGAGCAACTACATTGGCTGCCAACTTAATATGAGTCTATGAGTCTCTCTCTCTTTTTTTTTAAGTCTAGGCAGCCCAAATAATACAATGAGCATCTTTTAGTAAACTCATTGATTCAATGATAAAGAAATCACTAGACAGTCCTATATATTATTGAAAAGGGAAGACTTGCTTCACTTAAAGGAAAACTAGTTATTGAGTTTAGTCCTCATCTTAGATGACTCAAACTTCGGATGTGTTTCCAAACAAAATGTCTGTTTTGCTTCTTCACATTGGGGTGCACATAGTCCACACTGAATCTAGTTTTACATTTGGGCCCATATGTTATGCCCTAGGTAATTAAAGTATGTCTTATAGCTAATAAAAATAAAGTTAAAAAGTTAAAAACCAAAACAATGACAGGAAATAACATGTGTGTACAATATGTTACTAACACACTGATAATTTTCAAAAGTGACTTTAAAAAAAGTATTATAAATCTTTCAAACAACAGTGATTTATTAAGCGAAAAGTCTGAATGGTTTGCACTATTAAATTTAGCTTTTAAGTTGCTGTGTCCCAGGCAAATCTTTTGTTCTCCTAGGTTAAATTTAGTATCTTGCATTTTGTTTTTTTCCACTGCTCCATATTTTATCATCACGCAGTCAATTTTGCACTAGGAAGTTTCCTTGATGATTTCTCTTATTGATTTTTATAATCTAGGAATAGAACATATCAAATAATCCAACAGTGATTTATTTCCATCTTCTTTTTGTCTTTTCCCACTTATACAGCCTTCTCATAAAATAAACCTTCTCTAGGCATGGGATGAAATTTAAAAAAAAAAAAGTGGTGGCCAGAGGAAAATCATTTCAGAAATGTGTTTGCTGAATAAGTGCAAGCAATAAATTGAGCTTAGGAGGGAAAGGCGGTTAGAAGAAAAACTGAAAATACTAACCTGAAAGTCAAGCTGAGTGGAGCGAGGGTGAAAGCAGCAGTTTGGAGGATAAGCAGAAAGAAAAAGGAATAGCAAAAGAGAATAAAAGGAAGGAAATGCATTAGTTTTAAACATACAGCCAACAGATGTAATATCAGCAGGTTTTATAACCAAATGAAGGACTTTTATATGATATTACCACAAAAAGTCCCGGCACACACCGTAAGCTGTTATATGTGATACATTAGACACCGTATCTGCTCTCATATGCATAATCTCAACAAGCACTGATGTGAACCAGAGGGGTGCTCTGGCAACTCAATGGCAGAATTTGCCCTTTCCTGGAGGAGTATTTATACAGTTCCTATCTGTGCTCATATGAAACTTTATTATTTAATAAAATGAAATGAAAATTACTGAGGTATTAGAGCTAGTGGTAAGCACTGATGTCAGATTTTATTTGAACCAGTAAGTGGGATGGTTATATCACTTGAGATATTTTTCCTTCATCCCTGAAAACCTAAAGGAGCTGAGCAATTTGGCTTTCTGTTCAAAGATTTCCATTTTAGACGCTCACAGAGCACTGCACCTAGCCATGATCAAAGACACCATGAAGAGGGCTTCCAGGGAGGGGCCGTCTGCCCAGCAGCCTCCCGAGAAAGGACAGAGTAACTTCCAAAGCTGAAAGTAATTTTTTTCAGTTGTGAAAATGAGACTCATACTTCATCACTGAAAATATCCAGATGCTTGATAACTTATTTGTATAAAAATATTTAGCATGCCCTTCTAATCAGTCAAAGCAATAAAGTCTCTAATGCCAAGCAAAAACTAAAAGAAAAAAATCATGATTCTCTTCAGGCTACCTCAGGAGCACACAGTGGACACTCATTTTGTTAACCTATAAAAACAACCATTTGCAACAAACAAAGTGAATATCAAATTCTCAAAGGGTCCATGGTATCCATGGCTTTCCCCCAAACAGTGGTTAGGGATGGTAGAAAACCATTAGCCACTAATGGTTTTCTTTAAAATAGCCAATGTTATTTTAAAGAAATTCCTTCAAATATATTAATAAACGTAAATGAAAATTACTTAGCAAGATGAGTTTATACCAAAACAAATAGAAGTGGTATCAAGTTTCTTCCATGCACCATGAGACTTCTAGAACATACTATCACAATTTTTTTTTAAATGAAGCTTAAGTTTACATTTTGTGAAGAGTTCTGAAAGGCATTAAAGAAATTATGTCAGCACATTATTTTAAAAATTCAGGAGAAAAAATAATAGTGTGTTTCTCAACCTCAGATAAGGCACTTTAAGTCATCTAAAATGATTTCTCAATGTCCAAATGTCTGGTGGCATTAGTCCTGACCCAGTTAATGAAGTGCTACCTTGTTTTCTATTCTGATGTTATGCCTTGGGAGAAGACCCCAAGGGAGCCACCCTCCTCTCCACAGTAGAGAGGGATGTGACAGAGGACTTGATTTGGGCATACCCCATCCTTTAGACAAACACCGACAAACCCCCTACCATATTTAAGATAATTCCATGAAAGGTCACCTGACTGATTCCTCTCCATGAGTCAGATGCCAGAAATCAACTGGTAGCAGACCCTGTTTAACAGACTCTGTTAACCTCTCTTTCCTCAAAGGCACCAAAGGATTAATTCTGAAACTCTTAAATAAAACTCAGAGATTCTGATGGACAATGATACAGAAAGACCACATATTTCACTGTCTCTAATGTTTAATTTGCTATCCAATTGTGTAGCCTAGGTGATATCTAGCACCGGTGATGGAATAAAGACTTCAGCTTGATTTGTACCAATTCTCCAGAGCTTGCTCAGGGCCCCACCCCAACCCTGTATCAAACTTCCCCAAAGAAGTCTGCATTCCAAGGCAGAAACTGCCTGCTGAACCATCAGGATCAAGTGCAAGGGTTTACAGACAGATGCACATGGGGACCACACTGGAGCAATATGCACTTTGGAAAGCAAACTTTTTAATGGCTGATGAAAAACATCATTCATGTGAAATTTAAGAGGTAAATGCATCCAAGTAAGTGCCAGGGATGTGTTATTTGCAATATATACATTATGGAGAAAATTTAAAAATGGGAAGATTAACAGAATAGAAAGCAAACATGAATTGCCCTCTGAGAGAGAAGGGCAGGGTCAGTGTCCTTTGAGTTATTCTGAATGCTATACCTCTTGTTGCACATGACTGAAGTTCTGGAATATTTTACAGGACTAGCTGCTTTTAAAAAGAACTCTTTCTAGTCTGCTAGGTCATATTACAGACCAGAGACCACAAATTTATTTCAAGTTCAATTTTTTTGGTTTTCAAAATCACAAACTTAATTGCAAACACTCCTCCATGATTCCAAAATAGAGATATATGTCACATTGCTAAGAAATCTTTAGTTCCCAGCATTATGAGGTATTAATTTTGTAGTTTCAGCCAGCAAATGGAGATACTGCCCAATTTGAAAAGGGCTGCCTGAGAAGCCAAGGAAGACATTGTGGTCAAAATATCCGTGAAGTCCAGCAGATAAGGCTTCAGAAAGGCAGGCCAAGGCTGCACTCCCCTTTCCCTAAGAAATTCCCCCTCTCGATCTCTACCCCCAACTCCTCAGGGGCCTGGGCCTGGGCTGGGGCTCAGACGCTTCCCAGACTGTTGCTCTGCTTCTGGACCCAAGACGCAGGCAGACAAGAGAACTGGGATAGAGTCAAGTCCCACCACACGCTTTATGAATTACAGTGCCTGGGAGGCATCCGCTTTAAGGAAAGGCAAAGGCAGAGATAAAGAAAATGTGCAGAAAGTACATAAAGATAAATGCTTGTAAAATCACTGTTGTTTTAATGCATTCCATATTGAGGAAATAAAAATGTGAATATTCTTGATGATTTAATGGCAAGAGCATCCAGCTAAGACCTATTTGTCCAACTATGCAATTATGCTATTTTATGCAAATATTTATAGTAGCTGATACTAATTCTCAATTACAGTTCTGGAGAGCTGGTTTAGTGCAGAAAAATGCCTTCTTAATGTGGGGCACATCGCTGTCCCTCATGAAAGCTAATAAAGATGAGGCAGATCTCTTGGGTCACAGCTACAGTGGCTCTCCGCTGGCTGAGTGACTATCTGGTGCTGCACATATTTTCTCATCTGTCAGACTTGGGTTCAAAACCAGACTTGAATCTCATAAACTCTACAACCTTGAGGAAGTTACCTAATTTGTATAAAGTCATAGTTTTCTCATCTATAACATGGGGATGTGCTGTGGGTAAGATTAAACAATATATAGTAACAGATACACTGTCAGCATAAACTATATACATAACCTATTACTAGGAATCTAATGGCTATTATTGTATCATCAGTATTGCTATCTAAGGCACCTCAGTGGCTCGCTGTTCCTCACGGCAGTGGACTATGTTACAGTGTTGTCTCTTTCTGACCACAGGATGAACCCAGGGGATTGTTTAATCTTTCAGAATCTCAGTTTTTCATCAATAAAAGACACATGATCATAACTTCCCTGTAATCTTATACCAGCTTTTTAAGAAAATTTTTTATCCTAAAATATAGTTCCAAAATAGCCATGTGGATATATCTAAAATTAACAGTGTTTTTAAGAACTGGTAGGCTAGCAGAACATCCCTACATTTTAAAAATTAAAATGAAGCACTTAAAATATTTTAATTTGTATACTTAACTCAGGAAAAATATTGGTCTGATTGCTAAAACTGATCACATGCAATAAAAATCAGACTATCCAATTAATGCTAAGATTTTTAAATGGTTATAAATTGATTTGGGGGTTGAATATATTAAATACTATATTTTAAAATGTTGGGCCCAAGCTGGTATGACTCATTGGATTAAGCACTGGCCTGTGAACCAAAAGGTTGCAGGTTTGATTCCTGGTCAGGGCACATGCCTGGGTTGCAGGCAGGTCCCCGGTTGGGCTGTGGGAGAGGCAATAGATTGATGTTTCTCTCACACATGTTTCTTTCCCTTTCTTTCTCCCTCCCTTCCCCTCTTTCTAAAAATAAATACATAAAATCTTTTTTAAATGTCAAAATTTTATTGAGAACTAATCTATCCACTTAATGTAGAGCTACTTAATATTGAAAATTTATTTGTTTTAGCATTCAGCTTTTCATGATGATATAACTGTCCCACCTTACACTGGGAATTGGTACCTGCAAAGTATGATATATCTTATCAGGTTGTCAGAGATTCACTTCTAACAAGATTCAAAGGCACAGAGCTGGCATGAAGCAGAGGCAAAACCTGAACCCAGGTCTTCCTGTTGCTAAAGCCTGTGATCTTGCCATAAAGCTGTAGATAGCTATGCTGCGTGTATCTTCAAGTCCTTTAGGCCCTCACAAGTGTCTTGATCAGAGTTGGCAAACATTCATCGATTTATTCAAAACTGAGCTGATCTCTTCCATATGCACTGAATCTAGGAAAGACAAATTCTTCCTTATTACTGAACCAATAAGGAATCTTGAAAGGTTATGGAGTTATGTAAAATTATTCAGAAATTCTTCCTTATATGGAATATAGGAAAAAACACTAATAGAAAGCTTATTTTTAGAGTCCATACTATACATAAATACAACATGGATATGATTTATCTAAAAATCTAAATACTCTGGAACCCCAATACAACCCTCTTTGTTTTTAGACTGAATTTGCTGCCAGGTAGGCCTGGCTTAGACCCTTTTTAAACATATTTATTTATTAAATGTCACAAGGTCCTCTTAAAAAATAAATCCCAAGATGGATCTGTTGTGTGCCAGAAAACACTAGAAGGACATGAACTCCTCATCCTTTCCCTTATATAGAATAAATTCCCAACTTCTGTATAATTCTCTATATTCTTTGCTTGAGAAAAACATTAACCACAAATGTTTATCTTTGAGAGGGGGAAAAACCCTGAGATTTCAGGTAGTTGAAGCCTTAATTTCTCACACATTTTGCTGGCACCAGTGCTAGACTATTATTTTCTTAAACACTTAAGTACATAGGCCATCAAAAGATAAGCCAATTGGCTTCTGAATATCCCAAACACAACATCATCCTAACAGGCTGTATTCCTCATACATAACTGGTTTCCAATTTGAAATATGAACATGCCTTCTGAATCCACTGTGACCTGAGATGGGCAACTAAGCAATCAGTGTTCACTCACTGTTGACAGGCCACAACATGACTGCAAAATTTACCTCTCGAGTTCTGCAATCTTCTTGTCTTTGTCGTTCTTTTCATTCTCCACCTCCTTGAGGATCTCCAGCAACCGGTCAACTTCTGCTTGGGCCTTGCCACACTCATCGCGGTAATAAGATGCCTCTTTATCAAGTTGTTTTATTCGGTCTGTAAACTCGGGGTTCATCCTGGAGTCATCTTCAATATTATGAGCCTTCAACATTATATTTTTAAAAATGTAGTTAAGACAACAATTTAGAATAAAAGACAGTGCAGTCACCAATGGCCCAGAAATTAACTTTGGAGGAAAAAATAATAATAATCACCAAGAGTTATGGGTATACTGTCAGTTAAAAGGCAAGATAGAAAAACTGCACATTCCAGCTACCATAGAAAAATGTTGGTTTTAAATTATATTACAGTTTCACTGGAGAGTTTCTGCTACTGTTGATATTTTGTTGTTCCATTAAGTGTTTCTACTTTTTACTTTTTTTCTTGCCAAAAAATCAGGGATGATGAAGGCAGAGACTATGAAATCTTCCTGGTCATTTGTCAAGAGGAACTAAGACAAATCATCTCACAGTTAAGATGATTCATACCAACAGCTTCCTTTTTCATTACCAGAGAAACTGAGATAAAACAGCATTAAATTATTTTACCAAGAACCATCAAGGGCATATGTAAAACCAGGTAACATATAATAGACTTGTTGACTGATCATGGCACATTTCATTCCACTGAGAAATTTCAGCAGAAGATGTTGTTTGAAAGGAAGACTTGGAAGTGAGTAAGGGCTTTCCAGCTAACAGTCATACCCATAAATTCTTGTGCTATTGATTCAATTTAACCTGAACCAGGAGGAGGATGAATTAATTCATGAACAAGCACACAGACGAGAATCTGCAAACACATGCATGGGGGGTGGCAGCGTTACACACAAGAACAGACACAGCAACAACACAGCAACAACACTGCAGAATCATTTGCAGCCAAAGTATTTGTGGTTTTGTGTGTGTAAGACTGTGTTATGTATTTTTTTCCCAAAATAAACTTTTGGCTGAAATATTCTCAGACAGATGGAAATAACACTGCACTGCAATGTTTTGCCTACCCCTTGTTTCCCATTATTCCTAATTGACTTCTTCAAAGAGCAGGCAGGGAGAAAACAAGTAGTTTAACAACAGTGCACATTCAACATAGAAAGTTCATAGAAGTCATCTATGTATGTATATCCAACATCCGTGAGTGAAATAATAAAATGTTAACCATTTTTTTGGACTCAAGTTGTTCTGCTGTCTTGCTATGGAGAGCAAATAAATGCTTGTGTTTTTATATTCCTTTTTTAAAAAATTTCAGGGAAGAAACAAGGCAAGCAAGCTACAGCTACTGTGGGGTCAAATGAATCATGCATGGTTAGAAAATACTACTGTTAAAAGGTTGACAGTCTTTGCAATTATTTAGTAGAAAAAATTCAAAAATTAGTATAAATAAAAATAAATTTCTTTATGATAAAATAATCATTTTAGGATAGCATTTTGCATGTAACATATTATTTAAGCATGAGGATAGAAGGGGAATAATTTGTTTTCACTCTTTTTAAGATTTCCTTACTCAAGTAAAAAACTGAACTATGCAAGAGATCTTGGGAAAATATAACAATATTTTCAACATACTATCAGATACTGGTTTACCCCCTTTTACCAATATTTCTCAGAAAAGTTATTTTTCAATTTATTTAGTATGTACACTGGTTTTCATTATAATAGATGGTAAACAGTTTCAATATAATTAAAATAATCTGAAAAAATACTAAGCTAATATGTCTTTAAGAATTTATTCATCTAATAATTTTATTTTAATTGTAGTAATGAATATTTTCACTTAAGCTCCTCTTTAAAATGTAGAGCAGATATTCTATTTTAAAAGAGAATATTCTGTAGAACTAATTCTATTTGTGATAATAAGAATCAATTCATTACTCTTACAACAACAAAAGCATTAAAAGTACAGTTTTCAAATTGCTAGAAAATAAGAAAACAAAAAATTTTCATGTTAATTCTCTTCGACTTGTATACTATCTTATCATTATTTTATGGAGGCTAAAAAACTTTTCATGATATTTTTCTCAAACTATCCAGACAATAACATTAAAAGCTTTAAAAAATAATTAATAAACTGAGGCATGAGTCACTAGAAACAAATAAATGAATAAATATTTTTGATTGTTTCTTCTGACAAGTTAAAATGCCTTTCTTTCTTCACTCAGATTTAAAGATTCACAAGGAGCTAGAAGTCAGCCACTGTGGTTTATTTTGGTTATTTTTATTCTTCAGATGATTATTATCACAATTTTTAACAAGTGGGTAGAGGATTACTAGTTGCAAGACCTAGATTCATCCATGGGGCTTGTTGTACAGTTAAGTAAATAAGTTTATTTAATTTTCATTGATAAGATATGACATACACCCTAGAGAAGCCCCCTGCCAGGTTTACAGAGAAAGCTGCTAGTTACAGGTTTATAAGCACATTCCTTATTTTAGCTTCTTAAAGAGAAGAAGATAATCCAAGGCTAGCTTTCAACTTGCGGGTGAAATTAGATAGGCTGGTAGTCTTTTCAACCCAAAAAGTGGGTGTGGTTAAAGGACTCATGGGATGTTTGAGGCACAGAAAGCTGAGGAAAAAATATGCCTAAATCTAGACCACTGTTAGCCTCATGTGGTGCTAAAGTTGATTATATTATTAAAATAAAGACCATAACCAAGTTTACAGCTGGCCAGGTGTCTGTTAGATAATATACATTGGTGTTAATGATTATCCTTTTTAAAGGAATAGATAACCTCAAAAATATCTTTGAGTTAAATATATCTATCCATCTCTATATCAATATCTACTGATTTTGGGGCAAAATAATTTCTATGAAACCACCTTCAATATTGGTACCAGAATTTTTGGAGAGGTTATTAAATAAAGGTGTAAATAGATAGTATTTAAAATTCTTTAAATTAGTAGAAAGCTGTAAGAAAGTGTCACAGAAAGATGGGAGAGTAACAGCTGCTTCTGGGTCAGCACCAGGGTCCAGGAGAAGGCCCAGGGAAGAGAGAGTTCCACATGACTGAACACTGGTGAGTCCCTGATCCAGCCTGAGTACTGGAGCCAAAAGTCTTCACAGAATTTATAAAAGATAGTGCAGATAATCATCTCTATTCATCCTGAATCACTACTTTTCAGAGGGTGGGCTGAAACTGTTCACTAGTATAGCGTGAGTGTGTTATGCTGTGATCTACAGACTTGGGGGTGACACTGAGAAACACAGGAGGAAACTGAGCTTACAAAGCCAATGCTTCCTTCAAAGTTATAAGGCCAGAGGTCTCATCTAAAAATGGAGTAAACAAAGTAGTTTATTTGTGTTTAGATAATACTCTTGCATTTTCAAATTATACCCTGGGTTGTTAGATCTGGACAGGTAGCTCCCAGTGGGGATCAAAAGGAGGTAACAGATTTGGGCCTAATACACTTTAGATACTGCAGAAAAACATAATAGATATATTGCATAAAGCATTTCCTGAACAAATTCCTACCAAGGCATTCTGACCCATTCAAGGTTTAGACTGAAAATGCACAGTAATTATTTCCCCTATGAACCTATGGTTTAAAATTAGCTCCCCGAAAAGGTCAGGAAACTATTGCCCATTCCATTCTCATCAGGCATATCAACTTTGTCCATTCATTAGGAATTTAGCTCTTGAAAATGCGGGTTGGTGTGGATTCTCCTTTAATGATTTCATAACTTATTTACCATAAATACAGTCAACCACACTGTCCTTTTCAGACATCCACAGTCATTAAAACCAAAGGAGTATCAATGAGCACCCTTTTCTAACTGTAGAGATTTAATTTTGCTGATGATACAGCTCAGTTTAAGAGAAAATCCAGGTACCTGGCTCTGCCTCAAAGTATTTCTGGTAACTTCTAGAGCAAATCTCAAGCATCTACAAGATGTGTTTCTACAAGAAACATGAAATATTGGCAAAAGAATACTTCAGATGTGTCTATATAACGTATTAGATCAGAAAGTTTTGAGAGTCCCCCAATTATGTCTCTTGAATTTTCACATGTGAGAAAATTACCCCACAAATGTGAATAATCAAAATAAAGTTTGGAGTCTCACTAATATGGGCAGGCCTTGGTATTTTGATGTGAGCTGATCCTGAAAGCTTGAATCAAGCGCAAAGGAAAAATCTGGTCATGACTTGGGACAAGTAGTACATAACAGTACTTCGTGGTTATTTTTATGAAAGAATTTAGAATTATTTCAGGATTAAGGCAAAATTTCAGATAAACACTATACCCAAATCAAAGTTAAGAGCAAAAAGTGGCTAAAGCCAGGTATTGATAGTATCAATACAACAAATTACAAGTTCATTTACACTCTTCATGGGAAAGTTGGTCATGGATTACTTTCAATAAAATGACAGTTCTTCATTCCCAGTGCCTGGGAAGGAAAGCATTAACTTTGGTCTAGAAACCTACTGTGAAACTAGGTGGGGAATATCCAATTATAATATTGTATGACATTCTCTTTGAAATGGGCCCTAGTGATTTTAGTAAAAAATTATGTCTCTCACCACATAGTGATATATTTCTTTCCCTCTCTTTCTCCTTCTCTACCCTTCTCTCTAAAAATGAATAAAATCTTTAAAAAATTAAATTAAATTTTTAAAAAATTGTGTCTCTCAAACAAATTAGTCATGACCATGAAGTGCAAGCAGAACACTAACTAATGAATCTGATGACTTGTCTTCCATGTGGTTTCTGGGTTTTAGCAATAATTCTCTAACTCTATGCCCTGTAAAAATATGATTCTGGACTGCAACACCTGTAGGGGTTTAGTGTCTGTTAACTGTGCTTTAACACTCCTTTAACATCTTAACAACAGAGCTGGCTATATAAACTACTTTAAACATATTTGGTTTTAATATTCTAAAAAATTATAATCTTCATATAGCTCTGAGTTATGAACAAAATATTTCTTTTTAAAATATAGTTTTAAGGGTTACTACACAAGTCTAACATATAATTTTTTAACTTTATTTTAAACCCAATTAATTAGTACCAAATATAATAGTTGGGACTAAATGATGCATTTGTGAAGTAATGAGAATGAGTCTTTGGATACTATACTATCTAGTTCTATAGAAAATTAATCTTTCAATAATCTAGCTATGTACATCCAGGATGATTACAATTTGCATATGATAGCTATTCCTAAATTTCTTGTTATTGATGGAACAAATAGGATATTTATAAATAAACATAAACAAATGATCAAAATAATTTTTCTAATATCCCATATACAAAATGAAAAAGAATCAACTGGTGTACTTAACACTTTTTAAGACCCTTCAAACAAACAAAAGTAATTGTTAAGGTAATACCTTTAGACTATGGAACCTCTTAAAATTAGCAATGTAGAGAACTGAGGTAATTACCTGGATGTTCTGAAACGAAACATGTAACTTCAAATGATAGTGTCATTTCAAGTACCACTTGAGTTCTTTAGATATCAAAAGCCAGGATCAAGTGTAAAGCGTGTGTGTGCACGTGTGTATTTTACATGCTCTATGTCCTAAATTATCTCTTAAATAGTTGTAGTTTTCCAGTCCAAGAGCGAATCAACTAGATTTAAAAAATAGGCTAAAAATCATAAAAATAAACTATTGTATCCAGACAAAGACTGTTGAAGAATATATAATTCAGACCATCATGTTCCTGGGATTACACAGTCCTACACGTGTAAATCAGAAAGACCTCACTGATCATTAACAAGATTTTTTTTTCCCACTGGACTGGAAAAATGCTTGATCTTTTTCTTATAAACCCTTATATAAAATGTGAGCCCTGAAAAAGAGGCATTTGCAGAAGAGACAGGATTTCAATGGATAGTGACTGGGTGGGAGAGGGGCCGTGAGGAGGACCGAATATGTGTGTGGGAACACCAGAGTGTGCTCTGGTCAGCAGCAGGGCTTCCCCGGTGCCTCCAGATCAGTCACTTGCCTTGTAGCAAGGAGGGTGTTATAGAAAGCACTAAACTGAGGACTCAGAGGTCTAAACATTTATTTTAAATATATAAGAGAATTCTAGATACCATCTCTGGACACTAGGACCACATCAATAAAGGTATTTGAGAATGATGAAAAAAATCATATTATTTGTCTAGAATTAAGTACTAAGGGAAGAAAATAACTCAACTGAAGGTAAGTAGCACAGTGCTTATAAGGACAAGACAAAATCTCTCCAGGAGTGAAGATGAGTAGTAAGCTGCAGAAAGGTTATTATTATAAAAAGTAATAAGGATAGACAGGCAAAATTTTAGATTCCTAAGAAATGGCAATAGGGCATCACTTAATAAAAATGTTTTTAAAATTAGGTTTATTGCTACTCTAAGAAAACATTACTCTCAAAAGGACTTCAAAGCTTATTTACACTGATTTAGTTTAGATTGATAAACATAGGACTGACTGTAAAATTGTCTTATTTAACAAAAACAACTAAGTTATAATTCAAAAAATTTTGTAGGTGATCATGTTGAAAATAAATATACAAGAATAAAATAAATTTTATATGTACCTATAACTGGTTAGAAAATAAAAGGAGAAATACAGCATTCATAACAATAACCTAAAAATGATGTATATAGAAATCCTTAGGACTATGCTTAAAAAGAAATACCATAGGCGTATAATAGAAAAATGTCAAAAATTCACTGTAAAAGATCACTGAAATAAATAAAAGTTTTATCAAGTTCATGAATGGGGAGAAATAATATTGAAAAGATCAAACATTCTAAAATTATTTTATAGGTTGAATAGTATTCAAATTAAAAGCACCAATACTTGGGCTTTTTAAATTGACAAGGCAATCCTGAAGTTTACTTGGAACAGTAAAAAATTAAAGATCATTAAAACGAGACAACATGAAAAGCAGAAAGAATTGGGGTGGAATTTGTTTCATTAGATGCTTAAAAATATTATAAAGACACAATAATTAAAATTCTGACCCAACAAGCAACTGACATTGATAAAAATGAACAGGAGCTCAGAAACCACGATATTTGCCTATATGAAAACTTACTAAACAATAAAATAGTGTCAGGATCAGTAGATAAAAAATAATTTGTTAAAGGGCATTAGGATAATTAGTTGATCCATTGAGAAAAATGTAAAATTGAAACCTCATCACTCAACATGCATCAAAATATAATAAAGTTAGGCAAAGTAGTAAAACTGATGTAAAAACTAACATTAGATTTTTGAAAAAACTGAGTATTCTTGAAATCAGAAGTGACTTCTAAGTATAAAGGCAATGAGGAAATCTAAAAGGGAAACACAGGAACCTAAAAATAGTTCTCTATGTAAAAAAATTTAAGTTAAACATAACTCTGCTACAAATTTGACAAAGGTTCTATCCAAAGCATAGAACTCAGAGAAATCAATGAACAAAACAGTAAACTCAAAAACAAGTGCTTAAATGATTTAAATGAACATTTTACAGAGAAAATACAAATAGCTAATTAATTTGTTTAAAACCTCAACCACACTAGTAATTAAAGAAAGGAAAAGAGAAATGAAAAAAAATCGATATATGCATTTGTCAAAGTTATGTAAAATGACAGTTCTTGGTTTTGGTTGGGGTGTGGCAGAAAAAGCTGCCTTTGTTATTTCCTTTTTATTGAATTTATTGGGGTAACACTGGTTAACAAAATTATACAGGTTTCAGGTACACAATTCCACAATACATCATTGGTACGCTATGTTGTGTGTTCACCACCCCAAGTCAAAAAGTGCTGCTTTTATTCAGTGCTGGAAGAAATGTGACTTGGTAGAACTTCACTAAAATGCAAATAGCAAGAACTATCAGGAGCTTTTTAAAACCAATGGCCAGAAACTTATTCTATTAAAAAAATAGAGAAATGGAAAAATTAATATGGAAAGATGTTCTTCAGAACATTGTTTATATTAGCAAAAACATACACATGTAAGAGGAAAGGAATGACCCACAATTGGAAAATGAGAAAATAGAGTGGAATAACCATTAAAATAGTGTTGTGGAAGAACAGTTAAATATATAAGAAAATTCTGATATGTTATTAAAAATCAGATATAAAACTCAATAAACACTTTAGAAAAGGAGGGAAGGAAGAGCAAGGGAAGAAAAAATGAAAAGGAGAGAGGAGAGAACAATACCAACGAGAAGACGTCTGGGTCAGGAACAAATGGAATGTTTCTAGCGATTATTTCTGTCAAATGGGATGTCCTGTTATTTTTATTTTTCTCCTATGTCCTTCCACTGTGGTCATATATTATTTTTATAACCAGAAAAACATAGTCATTTTTAAAAAAACTATTAAGGATGGAAAATCCATCATGCTGCATCCCTATCAGTCCAAAAAAAGAATGAGGCCCCAAAAATATCTACAGACAGAGAGTTAACATAATGAGAGTTTGGCTATATTCCCAGGATGCCAAAACAGTGGGTCAGCTTAATTAACTCAAGGAGAAAAGTCAGTCAATGACCTTTAAATTAATTACTCACCTACAAGACTGAAAAGTTCGCTTTTACACCCTGGAGACCCAACATTGGGGTAAATAAGGCAAAGTCCAGTAAGAGCCATGTCATCAGTATCCCTGGAAATGGCCTAAAAGTTAACAGAGCCATTTCTTTGGCCCTCCCTACCCGACAGAAGTCCAACAGGGATGGTGAACTTCTATCATGGGCCTGGTAAATCTAAGCTGCTGCAAAAACAAACTCCTCCCCATGTGTTCTGCACACCTCCAAAATGTGACATACTTAGGTTCTCTTACTGTTCTTAACCAGCAAGCATGAAACAATTTCAGTGTATTACTTTATATGTTTTTTAAATTATCTAAAGAAAACACTTATTTTTCCCCATGGTCAATTTTCAAGCTTGAAGGTACCCCATTTTTTATTTGTCTTTCTTCACCTCCTCACTGTCTTTTTCTTTTTTATTTTATTGTTGTTTAATTACAGCTGTCCTCATTTCCACCCCATTACTCTACTGTCTTGAGCCTGCTTATTAATACTACCATGCAAATGTTAAGAGAAAGGAAGGAAACATGGATTATTTTTGCTGCTCTGCTAAAAATCATATTTAGGAAAGAGGTTAATAAAGATGCTCCAACAGTTCGCAAAAACAAAATTTGTTTTGAAGACTGGAGTGTGGAGCCTGAATCTAATTAAATACACCCAAGCATCTCATGTTATCATGTGGTATGTAGTCTGGAGCAGTGGCTTAACAAAAAGTTGTTGGCTGAATTGTTTCCATTATCCATGCTATTCCTGTTTGCTGTGATGGGAATTTATAAACAGGAGGTAATTAGAATACATGATGGCTCAGATCACATCTGCCAAATAACAAACTCTGGCCACCCTTATGTAATATTTCTCCCAGTAAGGCTCTTCAGTTGGCAAAACAAACAAAAAAAAAGCCCTCCTTTAATATGTTAAAGAAACAAATAAACTTCTTCATATTAATGCATACTAATGCATTAGGATAAAAACATCAGTGATGGCATCTTGACCATCTTACACATATTTTTAGTAGTTACCTGTTTTTGTGTTATTAAGCTATAATCAGAATTGTTGCTATCTATTATTAAGAGGCTATATTTTAGCTTGTCCTTAGCCAAATGACATGCTTTTAACTCTTATAAAACCCACAATAATGTTAGGCATTTACCAATCTCAAAGAGCAATGCCCTATTTTTAAATCTAAACCTATCTTAATTTCAATCATTTGAATGTAACATACATTGAGTCATTTGCTAGATAAGTATGCATTTAAGGATCTAAAAAAGAATTCCATGAGCCTAGATCTGCTGCTGACCTCTGCTTTTCTATAGCCTTAGACTTGAAGTTAAGATGGAGGTAATATCCATGCTGGCAATATTTCCCTGACTTCCTAGTTTTTAAATTTCACATTCAAAAGAAATGGCAGTGGACTACGCACAGGCCATTTCTTCTGACAAAATGGAAATGGGAAGAGATTCAAATATTTTTAAAAACTCCCCAGTATAGCACACCGTGACATGTGATCAATAGATCCTCATGCTTTGATATGTTACAGCAGCAACGTTTAGGAATGACTTACTGGGTTGTACATCTGATTGAACAACTGCTCAGCTTGCTACATTGCAAAGTTGGGGAAGCATTGAAGCACAGACAAGGAAAGAAGGAAAGATCCAGAAAAACAGCATTAGCTCAACAAATCCAGTGCATTTGCACAGACGACTGGTCATTAAAAAAGAAGAAATTTCAGTTTCTAAACATTCCACAGTGAAAGTGAGAGGCTCTAGGGAAATAGAAATGTTGACTTTGGCTCCTAGAAAAGAATAGCTGGAATAAGAAATTTAAGGTTTGTGTTACTTTCCCTTTCTCAAGTTAAATAACCCATGAAATAAAGAAAGTTGTCCACTTTTGATGATACATGAAGTGCTGGCCTCTAGCAATGAATCAGGAGAAGTACTTTTGGCCAAGTTTGCAATTTATTACCTGAACTTCAAAGATGGTAATAATAAAAGATTAATTAAATCTTATCATTGAATTTATAGCTCTTCTTTTATATTAACACAAGCCTGAATTTTCTATTCAGTCTTACTTTAGAAAAACATAGATCAGCAAACAGCAGATTAGCAATAACAAAAAACCCATAAGCAAGATATTACAGGATTAACAGTGAATGGGGGAAGTAAAAATACAAGTGTACAGGAAAACAAAGGGAACCAAAATACAGTATTATCCATTGCTCATTACCAGTTCCTACTGTTAGTTCATAATCGGTAAAAAATATAATTTTTACTAACTATCCTATTATGTTCTAAGTGCTTAAGAATCTGAAATGCTGTCCTGTCTATTTTGTGTAGAGGAGTTAAATATTTGTGGATTTAATTACACTAAATATTATTTTAAATGGCGCTGTCAAGTTATATTTATTAAATAACTACTTTATTAATTTGGATCAATATCAAGGTATAGAAGGCAAAATATTATAGAAAATGTTTACTCTGCTTTACTCTAAGACATGTGCCTTTGAAGAGCCTGAATTTTTTTTGTTTGATCAACTTTAATAAAATGAATAATAATTTTGCCATGGATAAAAAATAACTTCTTAAAAGATAATATTAACTTGAAAATAATATTTTTTAAAGAGAGCATAAATCATAACATTTCAAATTGCTGTTGCTTCTCAACTGATTTCTAGTCATGTAAGGTAAATTTATACCCACATTTTGAACACCAAATACTCTTGAAAGACAAATTGATCAATATTATCACTAATCAGTTCTTCTCAACCCCTCAGGTGTCTATTTCCATGAATGAATGCACTAATTTATAAAGCACACTCAGAACTAGTAGCTATGCATTATTTGGTTAGTACCATTTTATCAACCTATCAGTAAAGATTTCCTCATGTGTGAACATTTCATTGCATCGTTTTTAAGATGTCAGACAGAATGTATAAGAAATAGTCACTTTTCTGCCTATAAACATTTTTCATCACAAAGTATGGATATTTAGAAATGTCTTAAATTAACACATATAGTAAAGGGTTAAAAACAATTATGTATGTGAATGTTTCCCATAAAATTTTATAAAATGACTCACTTTACCAATTTCAAGAATTGTTTATAAGACAAAAACAAATTTAAATCTCCATTTGAATTCCATTGTCACAAGCAGACAAGGTTTCTGTTCAGCTAAACACATCTACATTGTGTATATTTTATGGCAAAAATACCTGGACGCTCACAAATCTTGAGCGAAATTCCACTGGGAATTCATGGTTTATTTATGACATAATAAAACTATTATGTTTTCAGCTTTCATTTAGTAACCCTTTATATTTTATTCACAAGTCACATACCCTTTTATTTAAAGGGAGGCCCAGACACTCCTTAAGCTTTTATAGCTGCTTATTTTTCCATGAGTAAATGATGTGTTTATATGTACATTCACATACTGTTGGCTTATATTTTCAAATATTTCATGTAGATCTCAATTCTTTTTAAGGTGATGGGTACTTGAGGTTTTTATGGAACTATTTATTAGCAGAAATTAAAGACTACTAAAAAAGTATTTTAAACTTTTGAATTGAGTTGATGCTAGAGAGCCAAAAATAACAAAATAGCATCTGCAGGTTAGGTATGAAAATATTTAAATTATAATTACCTTATTTAATCTCACTGTACTATGCATTTAGGAGATGGTATAAGCAAGGATTATTTATATACTTAGAAATAACTTATCTTTTCATAAATTAAGTAGGGCCTTTACAGTAAGATAACCATATTGGTTATTTTAATTCTAGTGATATGGCAGACTATTAAAATATTCTCAGAAATAATGCTAAGATGGTTACAGAATTTGATTTGTGAAGTCCAGTATATGGTATCTACCTGTGAGTTAAAGGAAACCACATAATCAAAATGATTTCTTGGGCAAACCATAGGTATTTTGAGAGAAACTAAACTGGATTGCATAGATGTTGATTTATGTGAACCTTTTCCTTTTAATTATTATAGCATTTCAAATTCCATAAATGACTTACACTAAAGGGGAGGGTGTCTATAAAAATAATATATGGAGTGCCATCATCTGTATAACAGCTCTTTGGAGTTGACGAAGGGAATCGATCACACCCAGGTCTATGTGAGGTCCTCCTTCTTCAGGACTCGGCACAATAGAACTGAGGTAAGACAGTACAAAGGACCACCAAAGGAAGGCAATGAAGTTCTCTTTTCACAGAGCTATCTTTATGATCTTCATAGAGCCTGCTCTATGATCACAAAACTCTTGGGTAAAGAAAAAGTACATTTCTTGACATGCATGTGCATGTATAACATTGCAGGACATATTTATATATGTGTCAAGAATGTGTATCATACACCCAGTGCATGATATCCAAGTCAATCTCCATTTAACCACCCTCAAATGGGCAATTTACATTCTTCTATTTATTGTTCAAGATTTCTGCTTAACTAGATATTTCTTGAAAAAAGTGAGTTGTTGAGTAGATTGGAAAATAGATTTTGCAATACAGATTTTCTTGTTATTTTGTTACAAAGGGATTTGAGATATATATATATATATCTTTCTGTATTGGTGAGGAGGCTTTATTAGTGTGAAATTTCTCAAGACAATTTCCTAAAATTCCATGGTAAAGTGAATACAGTATAATCACATTTCAGTTATATATTGCATCATACAAAATAGTATATTAAATTTTAAGATATCCAGAATAATTTCTCCAAAGATATAAATGCTTTCACATCCCTATCATCCACATCATATATTTCCATAATTTTAGCAAATAAATCCCCATTCCAATGTGCTGTGAAATATACAGTCAAATTTTATTATATGCTTTGTTTTATGTTTTAGATTCTTATCTCCTTTGAATAAATTTATAAGTCGTCAAAGGGAAACAAAATGCTTAAACTCATAGTGTTATGAGTTTTGTGTACACAATGAATGCAGACGCACCAAACAACACAGGGCAAAGTCAAAGGAACAATGCGTGACTGGAAATGTGCTCCACAAAAACGCCCAGTTCAGAGAAAACATGTCAATGCTGCAATATGAATATCCTGCATTCTTTTCCAAAGCCTTCTACATAAAACAAGCTTTCTTAGAAATTAGGGCCATTTCAGGTCAAGTATAAATACTCATCCCACGGGTATTCCAGGGACTTGACTATTTTGGTGAACTTCTAGAAATTTAATGTCATCAGGTAAACTTTGCAAAGCTCCAATAGAAATGTTGACCTACTTCTAAAAGAAGAAAAAGTTTATCAATGCATAATCGAGCCCCTGGATTCTTTGGTTTGTTGCAAATTTCCACTTATGTCTTTTGATAGTTGAGATTTGCCCAGAGAGTGATGGCTGGCTTTTATATTTGTTATTTCCACTACTATTTTCATGTATTTTTCAAGGGTTTTTTTTCAGACAGGAAACATAAGATAATTTTCCAGGTTCACAGACAGATTTGATGCAGACTTCTTAGGACTAAACAGTGTTTAATTCTTTTATCAGCAGACAGCAAAAGATAAGGGTTTTTTTTCTTTTCCTTTTCCATTTTGTAATTCATTATAAAATAAGCATGTTTTTCCCCCCTTAGGCTTCACTTACCTTTTTTAACTGTGCCTCCAGTTTGCTACATTCTTCTTTCTTTTGTTCGATGGCTATTTCTAGAGATTTTAATTTAGAGTCCCTTTTCAGCCCTGCTGAGGCTAACGAAGATGCATGTTCCTTGAGGTCAATTAAACTAGACTAAAAGGAAGAGAACACTAGTAAGTAAAACACTGCAATTTCTACTGGCAATGTCTTCTATTTGAATACATTGATTCTATATATAGCCATAAAGTATGCATTAGACAAATGAGTAAATATAGTCTTACTAGGGTAACAATAGTCTGCTCTGGCCCGGAAATTAAAGTTGGCCAGCTTACAGAACTGAGCAGGATCTAATTGCAACACAATCAAATGTGACCAAATGGTGCAGTCAGTAAAAGCATGTTTCACGTCTCAAAGCCATGCTAATGATGTAAGTCCCAAGGTGGTCTTTACATGTCATGGTAAAACAGACACCCTGAACCTTCCATTTACATTTATTGCTGTCAGGTCATGCAGACTCTAAGACAAATATGAAAGAAAATACTGACTTTAATGCTTTCCCACCCTCCCTCTCAGGGAAAATCGAATATAAAACACCCTATTAAATTTTGGTAAAATTCCCTTTCTTTAACAGACAACTGGCCAATGGTTTTTCAAACATCTTTTGTGTAATCAAAGATAAAATTATTTTAAAATTCAGAGTACATTTTATGTTCCAATCCCTTGTAAATCCAGATTCAGCAGATATAATGAGTCTCTCCAATTCAGATATGGGGTTACCTAAATTCTGCCATTCATCATTCCCACCCAGAAACCAAAAGCTCCCCTGTATAGTCTGAATTTTTTAAACTAAAAAAATAAATAAATACTTGCATATATCACAGAGCATACTTTTACTAGCTAGGATGGCAAGGTCCATCACTAAATATTAAATCATTAGCAACATCTCACTATGTGACTAAAATGTTCAGGTTTCACCTAAAAGCAGATGTTGTACATTTCCTTTATGTCCATTTTCAACACACAGGAAGACACTAAGCACACAGTGCTCTCTCTGTAGATGATGTTGCCTAATACTTCACATCTGGATAACCTTGTTGATGAAGATACTTCCACCATCACGCAGCAAACAGCCCAGCTAGTAACCCTCTAAGGAACAGGTTAGCCATTCTTATTTTTCAGGTCAGGAAACTGAAGCTCGCATGAACTACGTGTCTTCTCCAATGTTACCAAGCTATTAAAGGGAGACACAGATCTCAAACCCAACTCAAATATCAAAACTTTTTATCGTATTACTCCCCCAGAAATAACAAAAGGCCTTACAATCCAGGCATTTTGTTATGGTAAAGATTACAATCACCCCATCTAAACTATAAGCTCCCTGCTGACAACAATTATATGTTGTTTTCTTGACAGCTTTTAAGTTGCTGGGTGTTACAGCTTCAGGTGTCAACCCAGCGCGGCTCTCTCCCCCAGGTGTTCAGGCAAACGCTGGTCTGGGTGTTGCTGGGAAGTTGTGTTGTAGATGTGACTGACAGCTACAATCAGTCGACTTTAAGTAAAGAATATGATTCTCCATAATGTGGGTGGGCCTGATCCTATCGGTTGAAAGGTCTTAAGAGCAGAACTGAGGTTTCCCTGAGAAGGGAGAAATTCCACCTGTGGACAGCAGGTCAGCCACCATCTGTGAGTTTCTAGCCTGCCCTTCCTGATGTCCCGCCTTATGAATTGTGGACTTGCCTAGCCAGCCCCCATAACTATGTAAGCCAATTCCTCGCAATAAACTTCTTAATATGGTTAAATTTCTTAATATGGTTCTGTTTTTCTAGTGGAAGCTTGACAGACACACCCAGCCCACTGGCAGGCACATTATACAGGAACAATAAATATTTGCTGAAATGCCTGTCTGAAATTTATACACTGTAGGCATTGTTTTCGAAATTATTTTCATTGAAAATTTATGCTCCACCATGTCATCAAGATCTCTTTTCAATAAGATGTCTGTGTGTGTATACTTTTTAAGGAGCAAACCCATGAATAGTACTTGCAATCAGTGGCTGCAAATGAGTCAAAGCCTTCTGTCACATATCAACGGTAGTAATTATAGATTCCCCCAAGTTACATTTAGTAGGGAAATAGTAGGAAGAGGAAAGAGGATTTATGTTCTTTATTTTCACATCAAAACAATAATTTCCTGTCTAAAAACTTAAATTATAAGTTTAAATTTTAGGGAGTATAAATTTTGCTTCTGAGTTTCCTTAAAACTCCTATTATTCATCAATTCTTCTCTTCTTGGATTCCTAATGCAGAAAATTATCTCTTGGATTCCTAATTTATAGAGAATTATCAAAACTCAACAGAGTGAAAGGATCTGTGCTGTCCCTAAAGGAGATGGACACTTAATGCTAGGGGGGGTGGTGAGGGGATAAGGGTGAAGGGACCAGTTGTGGACAATGGCACATATGTCAGAGTTTTGACAATCAAATAAAATAATGTGCATTGCTGCTTCTCAAACCTCTTCAGTGAAGTATCCCTAAGTAAACTAAGGGGTTATAGGTATACTCCAGAGTAGGAAGCTATAACCCAAAGCATTCTCTCCATGACCCCCAATAAGAAATTTCTTTAACATATATTGCTTTACTGAAACAATGCAGGTGAGGTCTGTTTCGGTTTCCACATTTGCTCCAATGTGAAAATATTGTTTTAAATTTTTACCATAACATGGAAATGACGTCCCAGAAGAGCAGCCACATTTAACCTTCTGTGTCCAGCCTGATACCAAACCTCCTAGGCTGGGGTCCTGAGTTGTCCCCAGAAGCACAGATGAATGTGAATCACCCAACCCAAGAATTAGGGTGTTAAAGCCTTCAATAAAGTGGAGCTGCTATTATTATTATTAATGCTTTTGTAGTTATCTCAGACAAAAAGTCAATGAACACTGAAAAAATATAGAATCCTCTAAGCCACACAAATGTGATAAGACATCCAGAAGAATTTTAAGGCGCTCCATCCCATGCAGTTAGTGGAGAAGATGTGTATTGAGCATCACTGATGAAGAGTTACAGTAAATATTTTCCTTTGAATTCAGACAGCTTTGCAAAAGAGGGGTAACTATGTTCCCCAAATCTTCACACAGTTCCTCAAACTAAGTCTCTGGTCTCTTGAGACTACCATAAATACAGTTTTATGAGGACCATCAGCATGGTTCAAGTTCATTTGTTTCTCAAAGCTCACCTCTTTTTCAGTCAGTTCAGCTTGTAAAGCATTGACCTTCTCTTTTAGGTCTTTGTTCTCTTTTCGGAAAGATTCTATCTCTTCCAGTCTTTCCCGATCATCTCTCTCTCGCTGTTCTTTCAAACGTTCAATTATTCTTTCCTGTGAGGCAATTGTCAAAAAAAGAAGAGGTGAGAACCCATCTCTCGCCTTGTCATATGCTAAGATGCACTACAAAATGAAGCAATACATGTAAGAAATTCCCTACAAGAATCAGCACACATAGATATTATTAACATTTTGGTTTATGAAGAGAGGCATAACAGAGAACACAGTGTTTGGCTTGTTCATAAAAGTTAGCATCACAGAGTTGCAAGGGGCATTAATGTTCACACTCTGAGGCTGTTTAGATTCATGGTACTTAGAAAATTTTCAAAAGCAGTTCCAGAAAAGGGAGTTTCAGGCACCAAGCCCCTGGACCTGCCAAAGCCTTGTCTGGGCAAGGGAAGAAGCAGAAGCAAACTCTTGGCTCTATCCTCCTTGCTTGGCTTTCCCACCTGATGCAAAAAGACTTTCCTTGGTTTCTGAAGACTCTTCTCTGACTGGAAAGGGGACTGGAGTGGGGCAGGACTTCCGCCATTCAGGACTGAGGACTGACTCACAGTGAGAACTTGAAACAAAATAAAAATAAGCCCATTGTGTAAGTGGTTTCCCAATGTGTCGGAAGATGTTTATTTACTTCTAAATTTTCCCAATGGCTTATTGGCAATGAGTCAAGACTCCCAAACATTGCTTGACTTTGAGCAAAGTTCACATAGCAGCTTTCCTGTATTGAGAGCTTACTACACATAAGGCACGGTAACGTGCCTCACTTACCCAGTCTTCATTGCAACTGCGAGGTCTGAAGCTCTGCTACTGGGAATACTGTAGAGGTGAGGAAACCAGGCACAGAAAGACTGGCTGATTCATCGAAGGTGACCCAGCTCATAAACAGAAGGCCCACCCTGACATCCAGAGCTCTCTTGGTCTTAGCCAAGCCCGTGAGACCACACTGACACAAACAAATGCCTAGAGATACTCAAGGAGATCTGAGGACCTGCCTGCCCTTGACTTTCATACTGAAATAAAAATACTACTCTGGCAGTCATGTTTCCTAAACTGTGCAGCCTTGCCAATGTCAAAATAAGGATCTTCTTTTTTAAAAAGAAAATTCCACTTGAGAAAAGTTAGAGTTAGATTTCTAAAGTTGGTTTCAAATTACCCAACACATATCTGAACTTCCTTTTGGATGTCATCATTAAAAAATATTGGCGCAACAATGACACTTAAGTATTTTGATATTCTATATTTTTATAAGTAGATAGTAAAAGACAATTCCTGATGCATAAGACAAATGTAGAACAGTGTTTAAAGCAGAGGAAAGTTAGTTTGAACACTTGATCTGTGATTTAAGAACTCCCAGGGAAGCAACTCTTCCACCTCAATGACAATAATTTTTGTATCTAATGTTTTCAGGGGGGAAGAGAGTAGCATCATTGTTTTGCAATTATTTTAAAATACTTTAAAGTGAAGTTTATCATTATGACAGCGGGAGTGAAAATAGAATAAATGAGTCTATTAATTGCCTATATTTGTTTCTTCTTGATGCCAGCAACAGTCCTATTTGACTTTGTCTGTGACATTGGAGAGTAGATGATTACGTGATCTACAGAAGAAAGAAATGGCCTCAGTGGATGGTAAGTCTCTCAAGGGCTTTCCATGATTTCAGCAAATGAGCCCTCACTGCCTTTTGCCTATACTTATTACAAAAGCCTCATGACTGGTCGCCGGGCTACCAGGCCCTCTCCATTTCATCACTTCTACCACATGGTTGTTGGAGTGACATTTTTAAAGCCCCAAACTGACTGTGTCACCTCACTATTTGACATCCTTCCCAAAAATCACTTTGGCCCAGTCATGTGGCATTTATTCCCACTCAGCACTGTGTCCATAGTTGACTGCACGCTCAACCTCCCAGGCCAGCTTCTCCAAGGGCAGCACTTTAGTCCAATGGACTGGGCAAACTGTCTGGCATACAACAGGCAATTAAAAAAGCTGAAGGAAGAAATAAGAACTCAACTTAGGAATCATCTTGTCTTCAAAGGAAGGGAAATGAAATTAAGTATGTGTTTTAACATCCAGAAGGTGTCAAAGTCATTTGGAAACATCATTGATTTGCTCTAAGCACTTGTACTATTGACTGGGCATTGATGACAAAAAACATCAGCAAGCAGTATAACGTTTTTAAGTGTTATTGATGATTCAATACTCCAAAATATTTCTCCGTCAATCACAAAACTAATTTAACTGTCAGCCACACAGGGCCAGATGTCAAAAACATGTGTTAAAAAGCCTTAATATGCCATGATCTACTTGATTAACAGCTAACTTGTAGAAATTCCAACAATGTGTTCTTGTTTTAGTCTTATTTGCATTGGCAAGTGTTCCTTGTGCACTCATCTGGCCCTGCACAGGTCTAATCTTTTTGTGCTTTATCACTGTGTGGGAACTGAATTGCAGTGGCCTCCAGCGCTGCTATCTGGCTTTCTCAACTGCTTATCTAGTATGTGGCTGCAGCAAGGCTTGGGAGACCAGCTTTATAAACACCATGCATTCTGTCTCTTCAGCTTCTGTATGTCAATCCTAGAACGAGGTCATACTTAATCTTAACTTGCTAAGTGGCATTATTTTTTGCAAACTCTGAGTATGTGAATAAGTTCCTGAAAATTAAAAGAAGTAACACACTCCCTGGGATGTAATAACCCAAGTGGAATGGTGAATAATGCCTAATGGGTTCTATTGGTCAAAAGACAGCAAATAACTCAATGTTCTTATGAATCTGTAATTGTTAATAAATCATTTTACTTTTTGCACCATGCCTTGTTCCAGAAAATCTATTCAATTATGTGTGGATAAAATTAAGAACTTGTGAGGGAAATGCCATTAAGGAGATGATGTCAAAAGCACAAAGATCAGAAGGTTTGAGATTTAGTCCTACTCCATCACCCATGAGCTGAGTGGCCGTGGAATAATACAGGGCAGGCAACAAAGTCCCAACCAAGGGCCACCTTAAAGCATAAGTGACTTCCTGGAGTGCTGGGTTAAAGATTAGCTGTGCCAAGGTTGATTAATGATGTCTGCCCAGGGCTCAGAAGTGGCAAGTGATGCAGCATATCTCCCAAATTTTATTTCTGGGCAAGCCATTTTACCTCACTAAGCCCTTTTTCCATCTTTAAAATGATAGAGCATAGATTTAGTGTTTATCAAAGTATGGTCTTCTGACCACATGCCTCAGAATCACTGAGCATGATGTTATTAGAGTTGTCTCATTTTTTCTTCCCTTTATTCTCCTCCACCCTGTACCCCCACTCCCACCCACACTCACTCCAACCCTTAGTTCATGTCCATGGGTCATATATATAAGTTCTTTGACTTCTCCATTTCCTATAGTATTCTTAACCTTCCCTGTCTATTTTGTACCTGCCATTTATGCTTCTTATTCCAGTACCTTTTCCACCATTCTCCTTTATCCCCCTCCCTGCTTATAACCCTCCCTGTGATCTCTATTTCTGATTCTCTTCCTGTTTTGGTGTTCATAGTTTTGATCTTCTTTTTCTTAGATAAGTCACTTTAATGTTTCATATAATAAGGGCTTGGTGATGATGAACTCCTTTAATTGACCTTATCTGGGAAGCACTTTTATCTGCTCTTCAATTCTAAAGGATAGCTTTGCTTGACAGAGTGAGATATTAGGATACACACAGAAGTTTGATACCCATTGGAATAAATGCTGAAATCCACTATTCTTTGTCCTATGATAGAAGGCATTGCCATTTCCTATCCAATGATTTTATGTTTTTCAAATACATTAGCATGGTGGTTGTGGTACCTTTAGGAAATTCCCTCTAAATAAATTGCTCTGTTTGCTTTTATTCTTCATTACTATAAAAGGCAAAGAAAAAAAATCAGATGCAAATAGCATTTACAGACTAACAGCTTATGGGTCAAAGCTAGCCCACACAGCTATTTTGTTTGGCTTGAGCATTCTTATTGTTAAAAATCTGAACTTGGATGTTTTGAAACATGTCAAGGACTACCCAGCTGACCACAGTTGCCAGTACTCCCTACTCCATCACACCAAACCCACTTCCTCATTTTGTTCCCCACTAATCCTTTGAGGAGACATCTAAGCTCTCAACTCCTCACCATGGTCCAATTCAGACTGCATGTGCCTGAGACTGAGGATCAGCAAACTGAACAATTATGGTCATGGTAGCTCCAAAATTGAGAATGGAACTTAGGGATCAGCCAATTTAAATGTGCATTTTGAAAATAAGGTACTAAGAGACACTTGCAGTTGAAGAGGCTTGCCGCACTTGATGCAATTATTATCAAGCAGCGGAGGCAGGATGAGGGCCAGACTCCCACAGACCCCAGGTGTCCTTCCCAGTCCTCCCCTTGGCTGCAGAGGAAGTGCTTAAGGAAGGGAGTAGTTTCAGATTTGGGAATTCTTTGGGATTTAAACTAGAATAAATCAAATCTTAATAGAGCCCAGGGAAAAAAAATGATAGAGTTCTGCCAAGAATTCATAACATGGAAAATTATATGGTATATGTTTACTTCTTTAAATTTGGAGAAAGAAATGAAGAGGTACAAATAGGCTGACATCCTACCACTCAAAAACTGCAAAAGGGTTACATAATCATTAATAGTTTGAAGCAACATTCCCTCATTCAAATCTTACAAAGGAAATCATTACCAAGAGCTTTGGAAATACAATCTTTTTTTAAAAAAATAAAATCTTGAAAACTAAAAATAGAAGAATATCTTTCCCTGAATAATCACTGTATTTACACTTCTTATAAATCTTCAAGTGAAATCTTAAATCTTATTATATAATCCTAAATTTATAATCTTATAACTTTTAATAGAAACATGAAGACCATCTAGCCATAGAATATGACTCTTTTTTCCTCTCCTGTATTTTTAACATAGGTTAGTGGTACTCAGACTGCAGTGCACATCAAAACGATGCACACCCTGGGAGGTGGCTAAATGCAGATTCCCAGGCCCGGTGCAAGGTAGGCATACATGAGGCCTAATAATTTAGATTTTCAACAAGCACCACCTGTAATTCTGAAAAAGTCAAAGAAGGCCTCTTTAATATACACTGATTTACATAACCTGTGGGACCATTTAATCTAATTTCCCCATTCCACAAATGGGAAATTTGAGGTCCTAGGAGAGAGAGAGTTACTTGACTTCTGAAATTCTATGTATTTTACTTATTTATTTATTGTCTGTTTCTCCTTCACACCCATTAAAATCTAAACTCCATGAGACCCAGGATTTTGACTCATTTTTTTTTTTCTCTGCTGCATCTCCAGTGCCCACAGCAATGCTGTCATACAGTGGGGACTCACTCAACCAGTGTTTGCTGAGCACTCCCCGGAGCAGGTATTGTACAAGGCACTGGGTGAAGGTGAGCTAACACACATAAATGGCACACAAATAATGGGCATAAAGAGACAGATCAAAAGTAACACAGTCCCTGTAGGGGACATTAATACCCTATTGATATCAATGGATAAATCTTCCAGAAAGAAAAAAAAATGGCACACAAATATGTGTGCACTTCTTGGGCTTCGAGTCTAGCAGAGAAGACCAATTAATCACACATACACATACACACACACACACACACACACACACACACACACACACAAAAGCTCAATTAAGATTGTAACACAAGCTCTGGGAAGTTCACAGTATTCATGAGAACATAATGAAGGATTTTACCTAGCAGGGTGCCCTGAGAAATGACTCATAAAATAATAATAATAACCACAGTTATAATGTATTATACTTATTGTTCTAAATCAGAACTGAGGAACAAACTGAGGAAGTGAAAGTTTACATAGTTTGTCCAATGTAGTAAATGTCAGACCTAGGATTTGAAGCCAGGCAGCCTGACTGCAATGTCTACATTCTTAACTATTATACAATATAGCTTCTCAGGAAACTGAGCTCTCAGAAGAAGAATTAAGTCTACAGAAAGCGTAAAACATGTCTGTATAGCATATAATAGCAGTAATAGCATGTGCAAAGGGTCTGAGGCAGGATGGAGAATGGTACAGCTGAAAATCTAGAAGGCCAATATAATTACAACACAGAGAACAAAAGAAGAGAGATGTGGGATTAGGCTTGCAAGGAAGGAAAGAAGGAAGAAAGAAAGAACAAAGAAAGGGAGTGGGGGAGAATAAAAGTGAGAAAGGGAAAAGGAGGGAGTGTGGCAGAGAAAGAGGAGTATGACAGGCAGAGGGGTAGTTGGTCAGATAAGAGCCAGATTAGATGAAGGGATGGACTCTAAGGGCCAGGTTAAAGATTTCACTTTTTATCATCTTAAGAACAAACACAAGCTAGTAAAGGTTTTAAAGCAGGGCCAGGGGTGAGGTGATCAGGTTTGCATTTCTAGAAGACACCCTAGCTTCAGTACGCCAAGTCTTCTGAAAAGAGTTAGCGTGGGAGTTGGTGGCCTGGCTGAGGTTGTTAGTGGTATGAGTCCGTGGAAAACAGCAGGCACACTTCAATGCATCTCCTCCCAACCATGTTTCCCTAAATCCTGATACCCCACTTTATAGTCCAAGCTCACCTTCTCTGACAGAGCCTCCTCCAGTGTCGCCAGGGCAGTGTCTGTATTACTGGAATCTGTCTGCAGGGACTTCACTCTGTCTTTTAGATTGGTCAGTTGCTTGTCTTTATCCCTAAGTTGTTCTTGCAAGTTTTCAATCTGAAAATAAAGATCACCATATTTATTGCACATTTGATTACATATGTAGGGCCAAGATTCCAGAAGTGAACTTGTTAAAAAAAAAAAACAGACTTGAGATTACAGAAATTGTCAGCATTACGAGGTTACACTTCATCTTAGAATCAACGTTGTTTTGATGAGGCCTTCTGTCTTCCACATAATCCAAACTTGCATTTAAATAGTGACACAGGTGAGCAGAATATTTCCCTCCATATAAATGCAATCCCATCAAACATGTAAGCACTATTATTTCTATCTATTTCTATCCCTTTCACCAGCCCTTTAATAAAGTCTCAAATCCATAGACCTTACTATGGTACAGTAAGTCAGAAAAACACACATACAGGATTTATTCACTCAATAAACAGAATGGGTACTCAGTCTGCACCAAGCACCATATCAGTATAGAGCAGAACCTATGTAGTCATTCACTCCCTCCTTTATTCAGCATTAAACTTTGTGATATGCCAAATGTTGTCAAGTGGCTGTTTCAAAGTAGCCACATAAAAAGCCAAGTAGGTTATCACCAGTAGACTGTTAATGGGAAGAACTTGTGATATAAATCAAATGTAACAAGTACTAAACACTCCATTTGGCAACTAAGTCATGTGCTGGCAACCTACCAGGCACTTTCATCCACTATCTGCAGCCTGAAATAAACACACCAAATAGGCGATTATAACGCCTGCCCAGGAGCAGCAGCCAGAACCTTCTAGTGGGCATTGCGTACATTATCATTCATGTTTTTATTTTCTGCTTTCAAACTGCATATTTCTTATCTAAGGATTTAAAAAAAAGCTCCACTGTACAAACAATTTATTCGTATTAAGGGTTTTAAAATGACAAGGAAAAATAGTAGTACAACTCCGAGATAAATCCATTCAAAATATTTGTATTCTGCACCCAAGCTTTCTCAGGAAATCATTCCAAATGCATGTTTCACAATGTGTGACTGAAACAAATTTTCAGATTACTTGATTCATTTAGCATGAATCTGGAATGGCGAGTGGTAGCGGCAATTATGAGGAGGAGAAAGTGACAGCAGAAATGGCAGCAGTAGCTGCATCAAAATGGCTGTGACTACAAAGACAGTGCTGTTGCTGACCCTCAATCTTCAGCACAGGTGGCAAACACAAGGTCCCCGGGCTGAATCTGGCCCTCCACCTTCCTTCATCCAGCCAGGCACCTTGTTTCTACCCAGCAGCAGCACTGAGTTCTTGCTTAACTGTTAAGGAGTAGTTACATTTATACAGTCCTAAAATTACATTAGGCCTTTTGAAGGCAACCCCAAGGCTGATGTGGCCCCTGGTGAAAATGATACCCCTGATCTACAGGATGCAATTTGGTGAACTTTTCCAATGGTTACAATGGTGGTGGGGGAGCAGAGATGAATTTTTTCTCCTCCCCTTCTTCCTTCCCTCCTTCCTATCTTCCCTTCTCCCTTCTTCCTTTCCTTTTTTTTTTTGCCCATGTATCTTTTTAATAAGACATGTTTTCTTCTTTGAGACACATACCCTGGAAACTCAGGTATCAAATAATTAAGTTTCTCCTTCATCAAAATGCAATGTGTTCCTATCCAGCCACCACTGTGAGAATTCACTGTTTCTCTATGGAAAACAGGAATTCAAAAGGCAAAATCATCTGCAGTCAAAACAAAGGCTTCCTCCATTCCAGACAAGTGTTCATAGAGCTGCATAACACCATAGGCAAACGCATGAAGGAGCAAGAATATGGGCATTTACATGTCAGAATGATGGTTGTTCTATAGTAGGAACCAGCAACTGAGAGGATTGATTCTTTTTAATTTTTAAAAAGAATTATTTTATTTATTTTAGGCAGAGGAGAAGGCAGGGAGAGAGACAGAGGAGAAACAACAATGTGTGGTTGCTTCTTACGTGTTCCCCACTGGAGACCTGGCCTGCAACCCAGCCATGTGCCCTGACTGGGAATCAAACCAGCAACCCTTTGGTTTATAGGCTGGCACTCAATCCACTGAGCCACACCAGCCAGGGCCCATTTATGCAAATATTTAAAAGCATGTTTGCATACAATTGTCACTAAATGGGAATAGTAGAATGCAAAGGGGAGAAAAGCAGAATGTGAAAAAACATAATTTTGTTTTAAAAAGTTCTTACAGAAAACAAAATATATATAAAAGAAAGTCACTTAAAATGTTTTTTTTGTCAATGGTATGACTAATGATTTTAGTTTTCTTCTTTATACTTTCCTATGTCTGCTGACTTGTTTTCCTTGAACATGATAAACAGAAGACCAGGGAACCAGAATGAGGAAAAATCACCCAGAAAAATGCTCCAAGTTTTGATGCAAATGCTACTACTGCAGATGTTGTTGCCCCAGCTGTTGAATTCCAGAAACTGAGCACAAAACCAGTGGGACACCACCGCTAGCCCTGCAGCCATGCAGTGCCATGGCCTTGGCCTTGCAGTCACTACAGCAGAAAGAGCTCCTCACATTCCCAACTCCCAACAACTCTGGAGCAGAGTAAAGGTCAAGCACACAGCTCACCTGCAAAGGAATCTGAAAAACCGAGTGTTGACAATTTCACCTTTCAGCATGACAGGTCCTTCATTAGCTCAGAAGAAAATGAGAGTATGGGATAGCCAAAAAAGGACTCATATCTACAATACCAAAGGATAGACCTGGTATTAGCTCCTAAATCCAGCAAATTACACTCTCCTGGAACAATTATTCTAATTATCTCTCTTTGAAATTCTTACAGGGCTATAAGTCTAAGCTTTGATTTAGACACTTGCCCAAATGTAGTTCATGCAACTCTTTGTTACCAGTCTGTGATAAGAACACTGGAGACAGAGTGTCCATATATCACTCCTATATTCAATAACATGACTGACAGACTTCTCACCTTGAGCAATATATAGGCAAGGTGAGATGTTTTTGAACTTATGTGTCATTTGTGGTCAGAACCGCACAGCGATCATACACAGTAGGACCACATAATGTTACATGACAGATTGGAAATTTCAAAAAGAAATAGATCGCTTAGTAAGCACAAACTGATAGGCCTGCTAATCTCTCAATGCTTTAGAAACTTTTCTTTTCCTTTTTTATTATAGTAAAATACACATAAAATTTGCCATTTTAGCATTTCAAATGTACAGTTCAGTAATATTAAATAACCTCATGTTGTGCAACCATCGCCACCATCCATCTCCATGTGTCTGCCCTTAGTCTACACAACTGTATCACACGTAGATTCAAGCGACCACCACCAAAGACAGGATACAGAATAATTTCATCACAGCAGGGATCTCTTGTGTTGCTCTTTTATACCTACACCTACTTAGCTCAGGCAACCATGAATCTGTTCTCCCTTTCCATAATGTTGTTATCCCAAAAACATTATATAAATGTAGTCATACAGTATATAACCTTTAGGATTGGCTTTTTTTCCCCCCACTTAGCATAATTTTCTGGAGATCCATCCAAGTTGTTATGTTTACCAATAATTTCTTCCTTTTAATTGCAAGGCAGTATTCCATGGCATGGATATAGCAGACTATTGAATGATTCACCTATTAGAGCATATTGGGTTGTTTCCAATTTGGGGCTATTACAAATAGACTAGTATGACCTTCTTGGATAAGCACTGAGCTAAAACTGTAGAAACTAGGCTTACAAATAGAGTAGTATGACCATTCATGTACAAGTTTTTTCTATGAACTTAAGCCCCCATTTCTCTGAGGTAAATGCTGCGGGAGTGCTATTTTCAGGTCATGTAGGATTTGAGCAATTTTAGTTGTATGAGAAACTGTCAAGCTTTTCCAGAGTAGCTGCACCACTGACATTCTGCCCACAGTGTATGAATGTGCTGGTCTCCCTCCTTTCCCACCAACATGTGGTGGTGTCACTACTTTCTATTTTAGTAGTTCTGATAGGTGTGTAGTGACATCTCATTACAGTTTCATTTGCATTTCTCTTGACTAATCATTTTGAGCATCTTTTTATATGCTTCATTGCTATCTGTAAATCCTCTTCAGTAAATGTCTGTTCTTGCTTTTTTGCCCATTTCTAGCGGGATACTTTTTACTACTAACTTTTGACAGTTCTTTATATATTTCAGATACTCACTCTTTGTCAGATATATAACTTACAATTAATTTCTGAATTTCTTTCCAGGCTGCAGCTTGTCTTTTCATCCTTTTCACAGGACCTTTCACAGCATAGCAAGTCCAGTTTACCATCCTTTTTCCCTTTATGGATCATGCTTTTGATATCAATTCTGTGAAGTCATTCTCAAGCCCTAGATTCTAGAGATTTGACCCTATAGTCTGTCTAATAAATTTATAGTTTTCTGTTTTACATTTAAGTCCATATCTACTTTGATTTAATTTGCCTAAGGTGTGAGGTTTGGCCAATATTCATTTTTCTTGCCTATGAATGTCTCAGTACCATTTATTAAAAAGGTTATCCTTCTTCCATTGAAATGTTTTTGCACCTTTGTAAAATAATCAGTGAGGCATATTTGCATAGGTGTGTTCCTGGATTCCCTACTTTATTCTATGGATCTATGTTTCTGTCTCTCTGATACTACCACACTGTCTTGCTTGTGAAAGATGTACAGTAAAGGTATGAGTAGAGTGATACTCCCCACCTCATTATCCTTTTTCTTTCAAGATTGTTTTAGTTAATCTGGGGCTTTTTTCTTATTAAAAAATTTATAATAAGTTTCTATATGTCAATAAAAATCCTCAGTGAAATTTTTATGGGAATTTCATTAAACCTAGTCAGTTTTTGGAGAATTGACACCCTTACTATGTTGAGTCTTCCAAACCATGTATACAGTGCGTGTGTGTATAATGTACATGTGAATATGCATGTACATGCATATATAATGCATACACATGTATTGTGTATTATACATGTGTGTATGTATTGTCTTATACACGTGTATGCATATACTTATATGTGTGGTGTGTGTGTATGCATCATGTATTCTACATGTGTTATATGTGCATATATTATGCATACATGCATATGCACATGCATATGCAAATTTAAGTCTTTTCTGATTTCTTTCACTAATATTTAGTAAATCTCAGAATAAAGATCCTGTTCATATATTGGAAATTCACTTCTAAGTATTTCATTTTCTTTGGTGTTATTATAAATGGTATTATATTTTTAATTTTAGGTTCTATACAGTCATTGTTAGTATATAGAAATATAATTAATTTTTATGGGTTGACCTTGTATCCTGAGACATTATTGAACTAATTAGTTGTAGGAGATTTTATTTTTCTTTTCAATGATACCTTAGGATTTTGACTTTCTATGTAGACAATCATGTCATCTGCAAAAAAGAAGAGAACTTTGGAGTATTACATTGCATAAAAGTGATGAGAGTAGATATCCTTGCCTTTTTCCTGAATTTAAGGAAAACACATTTAGTCTTAATGATGAAAGACAGATATTAGCTACATGCTTTTGTTTTTATTTGCAGACATTCTTTATCAAGTCAGTGTGGTCTCCCTCCATTCCTAACTTGCTAAGAGTTTTTATTATGACTGGGTGTCAAATTTTGTAAAATGCTTTTTCTATGTTAATTATCATGATCATATATTTTTTGTTTAGCCTGTTCAATGATTAATTTTTGAATACTGATCCAACCTTACACACCTGGGATAAATCTCACTTAATCATAGTATATATTATTCTTTTCATGCATGTTTGCATTTGATTTTCTAATATTTCATTGAGGATTTTTGCAGCTCAGTTCATAAGAGATAGTGATCAGTAATTAATAATTTCAGATTTTGGGAGTTTTGTGGGGGTTTGTGGGGTTGTTCTTTTTTTATTTTTATTTTTGTATTGTCTTTTTCTGTTTTAGTACTGAGGTAATCCTGGCCTCATAAATTGGAAAATATTCCCTCTTTCCTTTTCAGTATAAGATTGAATAAAATTAGTGTTAATTCTCTTTGGTAATATTCTCCAGTGAAGCTATCTGGGCCTGGGTATTTCTTTTTCAACTACTTTTAAATTACAAATTTAATATATTTAATGGGTATGAAACTATTCAGGTTATTTACTTCATATTGGTCAAGTTTTGATATTGTGTTTCCTGAGAAATTAATCCATTTCTATTATGCTGTCAAACTTATGAGTATAAAGTTGTCTATAATATTCTCCTACAAACTTTTTAATGACTACAGAATCAAAATATCTCTTATTTAATTTCTGATATTAGTGATCTGTCTCTTCTTTCTTTTATCTTTGTCAGTGTTGCTAGAGTTTTACCAATTTTACTGATTTTTTGCCTAAAAAGCAGCTTTTAATTTTATTGAGTTTTTCTATTGTTTCTATTTTCAGTTTACTGATTCTTGATATTTTTATCATTTCGTTCCTCATACTTGCTTTACAATTACGCTGCCCTTTTGTTTTTTGGTTTATTGCTGTAAGAACTTTATTATTTTGTGATATTCTCTCTTTTCTAAGTAATCCTTTAATGCTACAGAGTTTTCCATCAGCACTGCTATAGCTGCACCCTGCAAATTTTGATACATTGTACTTTCATTTTCATTCAGTTACATGTATATTTTTCCTTTGAGACTTCATATTCAAAACATGAATTATTTATTTAGCTTCTTTGAATCATAGATTATTTGTAGATTCTTTAGTCTTTATACTATCTATTTCTAGTTTGATTCCATTATGGTCAGAGAAAACATACTCTATGAATTCAATTCTTTTAAATATGTTGAGGTTAGTTTTAGATCCCAGAATATGATCTCTCTTGGTAAATGTTAGATGTGTACTTGAAAAGAATGTATATAGTCTGTAGTTTTTGGGTCAAGTATTCTAAATGTCAATTAGCTCTTGATAACAGGTCAGTTTTTCTATATCTTTGCTAATTTTCTGTAATTAGTTCTATTAGTTGCTAATTGTAAGGTGGTGAAGTCCCTAAGTACAATTGTGTTTGTCTATTTTTTCCTTTTAGTTCTATCCATTTTTATTTCATATATTTTGAAGCTCTTTTGTTTGGTGGATACCCATTAGGATTGCTATATCTTCCTGGTGGAGTGCTTTTCTTATTATATAATTATGTCATCCATTGTCTCTGATAATTGTCTTTGCTCTGAAGTCTATCTTATCTGATATTAATATAGACATTACTCCTTTTCAATATTAGTGTAAACATGATATACCTTTTTATTCTTCTATTTTCAATCTATGTCATTGTATTTGAAATAAACTTCTTATAAACCTCATATAGTCATGTCATGAACTTTTAAAAAATCCACTCTGACAATGTATGCATTTTAATTGGTATAGTTCGACCATTGATGTGTCAGGGCTTAAGTCTGCTATTTTATTGTCTTTTTCTGTTCATTTCCTCCATTGTTCATTCCTCCATTTCTCTTATATTCCTGAGGGTTATACTTGAAATGTTTTTAGGATTTCATCTTTTCCTATAACTGGAAGCCAATAAATGCTTTTTAGAAATGGATTGCTTAATTTGTCTTCAAAATCCCATCCTGATTTGAAATAAAAAGAAGCAAAGTAACTTTTTTTTAAAATGACCCAGAAAAACTGGTGGTGAAGGGAAGATTCAGACTATCTGACTGTAGAGACCCCAGCCCCACGCTTGAGCCTCCCCTCATCTGCCTCCCCTCACCTGCCCAGGGGCCTTGAGAGCAGGAATTCTCGGCCCCCTTCCTGCACAAGCATGCGGAGGGCTCATACCCCACTAGACGATGGAGGGAAGAGAGCCAGAGTCTAGCTGGGCAGTTGAGTACTTCACTCCCAAGTGGTGTGAAGCTACCTGGCAAACAAGTTCTAACAAACTCAAGCAAACTGTGTGTTGCTAAATATTTTCTACACCAAAATGTGAAACACAGGATTTACATGATACCACTAAGATCTACATTTCCTATTATGAGGCTGGCACATAGTGGGCCCTCACTAAATGTTCCTGGACTGTAACCAAAATGAAACAATCCTTTGAAACACTGCAAGAGCCTTGGCTCAAATTACATCCACCAGCCCTCCAGAGAACAACCAACCACACCATGACACCCTGTGGAATATTTGAGATACTGCACTCTTCAACTTCTCCCCAAGTCCAGTTCAAGTGGATGGGGGGAAAGCAGGAAAGAAAACAGCTCCCCAAAGTGCATAATTAATAATTAAAGTCTAGAACGCTTTTTTATCATTGGCAGTCTGACCCCAGTGGATAAGCACTCTCAAATAGAAGTGCCAGCTTCCCAAGCTCAGTGCTTATCTGACCTCCAGAACATTTATATGATTTCCTTTCTTTTAGAACTGATTTCAAAATGTGATCCAAGCCCTAACCAAGACAGCATGTTCCCAAATAGTATGGAATTTTCTGTACTTTTTCTTTTAGACATAAAATGAATAGGCAGCAAATTTAAAACATCCCCAAATTGTTGTAACATGGAACATCCTGAAAGTGTCCAATGATAAAATGAGAGGCAAGGTCCAAGGGAGCTTCTAGAATTCTCATGATGTACAAATATTACTAAGTGATTGTTGTGGACAAGAGCTTCATGGTTTGCTAGCCGTGGGTAAACATACAGACAGCATGGCAGGGCGGTGCAGAGGTTTGGAACCTCCTGAGCAGGAAAAAATCCTAACACTGTACAAACACATTTCTGCTGTCATGACAGACAGAAAAATGATTTTACTTTCAGTTTCTACATCGGAAACTGAAAATCCATCAAAAACAGCATGCAAAACATTCCAATATTTTTGCTCCTTTGAACTCCCAAAATAACAACAACTACAACAACAAAAGGCAAGATACACACAAAGGAATCACTATATGCAGCAAACATACATTTGTGCACACACTGAACAGGAAATAATTAAGAATTTTTTATGACACTAATTTTACCTGAACATCATAGCTTTCAGATTTCAGGTACATTACATAGCTTTTTGTATCATGTTTTGCATGCAGGGGCTGGGGCCTGGATGAAAGGGATTAAGCAAAAAAAGAAAGAAAGGTGTGGGCACTGGCTGTGGTGGGGTATGTGGGCTGAGTGGAGGAGGGCAAAAATTGGGACAACTGTAATAGAATAACAATTGAAAGATAGAAGGAAGGGAGGGAAGGAGGGAGGAAGGAAGAAAAGCAAAAACTCAGACACAGACAATAGATAGTATGCTGATGACCACAGGGAAAGGGAGGTAAGGGGAGATAAAAGAGGGTAAAGGGGGTGATAATTGGTGATGGAAGGAGACTGGACTTTGGGGTGGTGAACACACAATACAATATATAGATGATGTATCATAGAGTTATACACCTGAAACCTCTATAATTTTATTAACCAATATCACCCCAATAAATTCAATAAAAATTTTCAACCATGCATACACCTTTCATTTTTATAGACTTCTTTACTTATTCAAATAGTACTTGACATCAGAAAAATTGGTTCAAAACACTACAGAAAAGGGGAATTAAAAAAGAAATAATAAGACAAACAGAAAAATTTTATAACATCTTCAAAAGCTCATGAAAATCATATATAGATGATTCTGAATCTCAGATACAACTGATCTTCTGCAGATTTTTGTTTATGTATTTTCTTTTAATATTTACACATTTATTTTCCCCTCCCTAACTTTATTCTAAACTTGAAATTTAGTTAGCAAGATACTACCTGCCTTTCATGCTTGCTTGTTTTTACTTAACTCTTAGGCTGCAATTCAATTGCAAAGAACTTTAAATTTTAAGTGTATCAACTAATCTTTGATTACTTCAATAATGTATACTTTAGTAATTAAAAATTGCCATTAAGACTAAAAAAAATCATTAAACTCTTCAGGATAAAAGCTTTTTCTTTTTCTTTTTTTTTGTCCACACACTGTCAATAAACAAAGCTCTAATCTTGTCACTTTTTTGGCCACTGCCTGAGGAATGCTTCTTAAGTACTCAAAGGATTAAATTAAATCTCACCTGCAGACAGGCTTTACAATTCCGCCAAAAACCTAGTTCTCAAAGGAAAATTACTTTCATTATCTTAAGTTAAAACCAAAGATTCTGTCCTCTGGAATTTGCAGGAAAATAGCAGCATCAAAGAAAACAATTCACTTCAAGAGAGTTTATTCTTCAAGATCCTGTCTAAAAGAATTATTTAAGATAGAATTTGTTTAGGGAAATATTTTCTCAAGGTCATTCTAAGACTGTCATAAAACTGTGTCATTTAAATTATTTCAAGTGGATGTCTTTTCACAATTTTGACTGTCTTCTTGAGTTTTTAAGAGACTTTAAAAAAAATATCATCCTTGCTTTGAATTATAAATTTGGCTTATGCTCTTTTGCTTTTCTAAGAAATTATATAATTTTATGAACTAAACATTTAAAATCCATGAAGGGAATAAAAATAAAAGATTTATTTCTCTTAAGTTCAAAAGTGAAATAATAAAAGAAATTGAATTTGAGATTAAAGTATGTATGCATTTGGGTAAAAAAATGACAGCAGTCTAGTATTCAAGAAACTATTTTCCAACTTAAAGTATTCTACTATGCTCTTTAATTTAATTTAAGAAATAATAGGATAAAATACTCACATTGCAGAAAATTTCCTCCTAAGAAGAGATAGCATTTCAAAAAGGTCCCCCACCATGTTGTTATAAGAGCCTCTGGGGGGAGGATTAGGACGTGGTTCATTTTTAGACTCTTGCATCTACTTCCTAAATAAACAAATCCTGGCTCTTTCTCCCCAAATCAAATACAAACCCAGAGGAAGGGCAGGGAGATGTACTACTAGGCTGAAAAATAGAAACATTATGTCAAAGCACCCTACATCATTATTTGCAGACAATTTATTTTGTTATTGGTTAGTATCCTTCATGCTAAATGTTCTGTCCCCTAAAGCAAATGTTCCATTTCAGAAACATAGTAACATGTGCTGGAAACAGAAACCGCCAAAGCAATGGTTCTGGTGGCTATAGAATGTGTTTGTGGTAGATGAGAAAAATAAAATGCACATTATTACTGAAGCTCAGTATGTATGAATTTCACTGTCAATATAATCTGTGAATAATAATAACAATTAAATTCTGTATATCAGAATTCTTTTTCAGTTGGAATAAACGCTCTGTGAAATGCAGATTAAAGTATTTTTTACTACCATCAGACTGTATCTAAAAGAAGGCTCTGTTACATGCTAGTATTGAAGGCAATATTTGCAAATTCACTTTTTGTTTTCATCTTAGAAACTACAAGAAGTATAAAGAGTAACATTTCTTCATTTAGGTACATGACCATCACTTGCTGGATTATTCTGTAAATTAGTATATTCTCCTTCAATTTTTGCATTTGAGTCTTTAAACAATGTGCTTTATCTATACTTAGCAAGAGGTGCCTTGGCCTTACCACCCCAACACCCCCGCACGCCCCCCACAGTCCGGAACAGCTCTGACAGGGATTCAGAGGCAGATCCAACTCCTCTTCCCTTCAGATGGGTTTCTTCAGGGACATCTAATCGTGTGCGTCATTCTAACTAAAACGATGGTGCTGTGTCTGCACTTCACAAATGTTATATGTAACTCTGAACATAATTAACATTTCTCTCAAATATTTTGGGAACTAAGCATGAAAGAATCTCCGGACATGAAATTTTTATGAGGTTAGGGCCAAATACTCTCTCAAGAGTTTTTGTGACACGATGCATTGTGTTCTTTATTGGAACCAAGGGTGGGTAGACAAAAAGCCCACATGAATGTAGGTCAGCCACCTCTGACAGACACCAGCATCCAAAGACATCATCTATTTCTGTCTCTCACTGTGTTGTGATGAATCGTGCATCTGCAATACACTCAATTACTAAAATATAAAAATTATCCAAAATAGTGTGGTTTCCAACCTGACCACATTTAAGAATTATCTCGCTACCAAATAATGCAGGTTCCTGGGTGCCAGGACCAGAGGTGCTGGCTCATTGGGTACAAGGGGAGGTTTGGTAATGTGCATATTTAACAACTGCTCCAGGTGATTTTGATATAACAAGCCATGAACCAGTAAAAAAATAAGAAAACAAAAAAAAAACCCACTGGAACTGAAATATTTTTACATTAACCTGAGTCTGGAAAATAACGGTGAGTACCCATTTCCCTCATTATTCATCTTCTTCAAGAAAAATCAGCAATAGCTTCATTATTCTCTCATAACTAACGTTATTTTTCAAAGGTCTGAAAATTCAGAAAACATTTCCTGAGGCTGGTAAGGTGGTTCCTCTTCCCTGGCACCTTCCTCCTCACAAACAGAACACACATCAGTGGCATTTGCGTTTGGTAGGAGCATCTTCTGTGAGAAAGCAAGGCCTGACCCGGAAGATCCAATCTCCCTGAACAGCCCTGTAAGTGGGAAGTCACCAGTCACTTGTAACAAATTCTAAATTCACAGACAAAACCAATGGAAGCCTAAGATTTAACAAAGAGGCTGCAGATACAACAAACACACATAAAAAGAACAGGACCTGACAAATTCTAGTGGATAGAGCTTCAACACAAATCGAACAGGTTCTGTATATTCTCTGCCTCTCAAGTTCCTGGTCAAAGAACTTCATGGAATTGTATATGTATTGGAAGAAAAGAAACACAAAAAGATTGTGAACAGCAAGACTGCAGGCATATGATCTAAACCCTGGGGCTGGACAGACTGCTGGAATGGTTAAACAAGCCTTTCCTTTTCTTCCTTTCAAAGTTGAACATCACCCATTCCTCCAAGCAGTAACCATTTGCATTTGAGAGGTCTGATTACAGCACATGCAGAATTTACAAAATAAAATAATGACACAGCCTCCAGATTCATTTGGCTAATGGAAAGAAGTCTGTCTTCTGCAAAGTGTCAAAAATTCAATCTCATCTGCTAGCTTGACACTAAAGAAAATGTAAACCCACTTTTTTTCCCCCAATTAAATTACTTAAGCTTTCCTGGGAGGCTAGGAAATCAGATACTTAAAGAGGCAGTCTGCTTTTGTTTATGCACTTTTGTTTCCTATTAAGACCTAGAATGTGTTTTGTTCTTTTATTGTCCAAGGCAGGTCTCCCACATGTAATTTCTGAATCTTATGGGTCGATGTTTCAAGATAGCCACCAACTTCTGTCCTTCATTAATGAACTCTGGTCCCCAAATACCTAACTTGATGAAAAAGTAGGATTTGAACCCAGGTGTACCAGATTCTAAACATTATGCTTTCTTTTCTATATTTTTATTCACCTAGCCACTACTTTAATATTTATTTTTTAATATTTAATATGGACTGAAGACAGAATGACCAAGAACAGCTCTTCTTTAAGCATTTACTCTAGACTGGTCTGACTACATACTATTAACATGTCCCGTTGTCCCTCCCCTTCCTACAGGTATAGTCTCAGTAAAGATCAAACAGTTATAAGACAGTGCACAGTAAATTATTCATATATTCAGTATTGGGCTAATATTTGAATATCAGGTATTTTTGCAGACCTGGAGAAGAAGCCAGACTAGCTCCCTGCCCCCATGGAGCTTATGTATATTAGAGGAAAAAGTTAATAAACTAGTCAACAAATGTTCACAAAACATATTAACTTCAGGTAGGTGGTAAGTACAAGGTCTATTAAGAAAACAAATGAAATCAGGGAACAGAGAATGATGCAGCTGGAACAGAATTATGTCAGATGAGTGCTCAAGGAGGCTTTGTGGAGGAGGTGACATCTGAATAGAGACATGGATGCTATGAAGAAAAACTGGGGAGTACTGAGATGCAAAGGCCCTGAGGTAAAAAGAAGATGGGGGAGCTCAGAAGAGCAAGAAGGCTTCCCAAACACAAGCCAACAGACAGCATCATATTGCCTGCTAACAAGGCATTTAATCTCCAAAGAAATGTGATTTGATAGCTCTGCAAAAGCAGAGGCAGTCACCCCTTCTTTTGTTATATATTTATTCACACATTACTTTAACAGATAATTGTGGAGTGGCTATCTAATTAGATGACTTACAGAAATAGGTTTCCTACCATGGGACTCCTAACCTAAGGGTCCATTCACCAACAGCTCATCAGAACAGGCACCACAGAGACAGAAGAGGAACAAAATCTGATGTGTGGAGACCCAACCAGAACCTCCCCCAGAAATCCAGAGAGTGATGAAATGAACTGGGAATTAGACCAGGCAACCCTCCAAGGTCAAGCTGATCAAGTGGTATCCAGTCTCAAACCTGGGTGGGAAGCAGGAATACATTTTTGAACCTCAGAGAAGCTCGGATTCTATTTCTAGCTTCTGAGGTTCTAGGGTCTCTACAAGGTTTCAGTCAAGGGTATTGGAGGGAAGAAAGAACCTGCAGCACCAAGATATTTTGTAGTGCAGAAAAATGGTGAAGCTCCCTACATTCTGGAGTCATGTCGTGTATAAGAGCACATGCAGGCCTGAGAAAAGCAGGATTTCTCCCAATTCGCTGAGCAACACAAAGCAACTCTTTTGACAGTGTCAGGCTCTAATCTCTGTAGCTGAAATGATAATAATGTTTCCCCAGTTACATTCATTTATTAAACAGATACTAGCTGAGCACTGGGCACCCAACAGGTACTGGGACATAGCAACAAACATCCAGCTCCCATCTTCAAAGATCTTCATTCATGTCTAAGGGGAGAAGACCCAGAAATAAACAGGAAATTATAATACAGTGTGATATTCTGAATAAACACAGAGCTACTGTGGCACCCAGGAAAAGCGTCTACCTCATTCTGCGGGGTCAAAGAAGATGCACTGTACAAAGTGACCACTAAGCCGAGAGCCAAGGGACAAATAGGAATTAGTAGGCGGCAGGAGAAGAGAATGTTCCAGGCTAAGGGAGGAATTCGTGCAAAGAGACAAAGGCAACAAAGAGCAATGATGTGTTCTGGAGTCTGGAAATAGTTCCAAACGGCTGGAGGAGAGAGTGAGGGCACAGATGAGACCCAGATTATAAAGGATGTTGTGAGAATGCTGAGGACCATTATCCTCAGGGCCACTGGGACCTTTAAAGTTTGGTGGATGGGGGTGGCATGACTGGACTAGTGTTTGATGGTTCTGGCTGCTGTAGGTGAATATATGGGAGGGGCAGAGCAAGAGAAGGAAGGGCAGGCAGCCCCACAGCCATGCAGGTAGGATAACTGTACAGGGGTGCATATGACAGCAACTGGACAACTTTATCAGATGAATGGACAAACAACTGCAGTCCAACCAGGCAATAGGATTGTACTTGGCAATAAAAAGGAAAAGACTACTGATACCCATGGCTGCGTAAATAAATCTTAACTGCAGTATGTCATGTGAAAGAAGTCAGACCCAAAGTCTACATATGTGTGAGTCCATTTACATAATATTCTGCAAAGGGCATAGATGGGACAAAACAACAGATCAGTGATTGCCAGTGGTAAGGCTCACTGCAAAGGTGCCCAAGAGAATTTTACAGGATGATGAAACTAGTATATCTTGATTGCTGTGGTGGTCACATGAGTGTATGCATTTTTTACAGATATGTTTTAAATTTTTAAGATTTTTTTAGAGAAATTTTAGGTTCACAATAAAACTGAGAGTTGGTACAGAGATTTCCCACATACCATCTGCCCCCACACATGTACAGCCTCCCCCATTACCACACCCACTTACAAGGGTGGTACATTGGTTACAACTGAACCTAGATCAATCATCATAATCGCCCAAGATTCGTATTGCACATTATAGCTCAGTCTTGATGCTGGACGTTCTATGGGTTTGCACCAATGTGTAACACCTATCCTTACAGTATTAGAGTATTTCCCCACCCTGAACATCCTCTGTGATCTGCATAGTCATCCTTCTTCCCACGCCCAGCCCTGGGCAACCTCAACCTTTTTACTGTCTCCATATTTTTAACTATATGCATTTTTAAAACTGCTTAGTTGTTTAGCAAAGAGGGTACATTTTACTGTATATAAACCATATCTCATATTTTTAAAGTGACTGGACTGGTAAAAGTGTGTATTGGTCTAAGGGTGGTACCACTGAGTCTCAAGGGAGAGAAACAGACTATGGGCTCCAGGAGTTGTTCCTATGCCCCTCTCGTCTGGAACACTCAACAGTTGGGTTTGGGATCATCAGGGAACTTGAGTGGATTGTTGGTGGACTGTCTCAGCTTCATATGCAAAAAGGGGTGGGAAAGTACTCGGGTCACCTCTGAAATGCCTTTAGGCTTACAGGACTCCTCACCAAACTGTCTCTGCTTAAGTTCCCAGCTTCCTCTCACTCTGCCCCTTTGTTCGAGTCACAGTGAAATCCTTGAAATGCTAATCTCCCCCAACTCCACAGTCTCTGGCTTGGCACACACCTTGTCTTTCCCCTTTCTTGAAATGCCACAGATCTGTTGGAGATCTGCCCCCAACAAGGGAGGGAGCCCCTTGCCTGCCACCCTCCACCACCTCCACCCTCTACACTCTCAAGAGCTACACTTTCTCATGACAGTCTCTGCAGCTGGTCAGACCATTGACTCCATAATCACAACTGCAGCTTGACTTTTGTTTTGACTATCATTTTCCACTGAGGCTCCAACAGACATGGACTCCTCCTCTCTTATCCCCTGCTGTTTTCCCAGCACATAGTAGGCCCTCACAATACATATGTGTTAAATGAATTCCAATACATTGCTCATTAAAAATGTCAAGTCTCTAGATGTTCTGGAAAATCTTTTTTTTCCTTATTCCCAAGTGACTTTTTTAAATTTATTTATTTTTTACTGTTGTTCAAGTACAGTTGTCTCCATTTTCACCCCACCACACCCCCCACCTCCGACCACCCATACCCACCTCCCACCCTTGAACCTACCCTCTTTGACTTTGTCCATGTATTATCCTTTACACATGTTATTGGGGAAAGCAATTGAAAAAAGTCTTACAAGGCTTTTGCAGAAAGAAGAAGCCCCCTGCCCATGCATTTCTCTGATGTGTGCTGCCGAGGTACCAAAGATAAGACACATGCAGCCAGGACCTATTCAGAGTTCAGAATCAGGTGCTTCTCTTGGCTATAGTCTTAATGAGAACTTTGCTCTCCTTGTTCTATAATGAATGCAATTTGTGATTCATACATTCAATAAAAGACCTAGGAATAATTTTCCAAGGCTTCTCCGAACTCAGATAAGTGCTAGAATGAAAATATTTACCAACAGATTAAGGTGGTTTCAACATTTCCATTGTAAACCCCTATTTTCAGAGACTTACATGATAAGCCAGCCGTAAAACTTAATTCTAAACTGAAACTTGCCAACTAATGATGGACTGTCTTCACAAATTTTTTTTAAAGAGAGAGAGAAAAAGAAAGAGACAGAGAAGGACAGAGATCCAAACTTTGGCTGTTTATGTAAGTTACTGAATTGCCAAACAAGAGAAACTGAAAAGCAGTTTTCAGTGTTTCTTTAAATCATCCTTGCAGAAACAAAATATTTTTGTTTTCAACATCAGTCTTAACAAGCAGTGATCAGGATGAGACCATTACATGAACATGAGAAATGTTTTCATGGGAAAGTTGACTCAGGCAAAATAGGATAACTTGCATCAACATAGCACACTGGGTAGCCACTAAAAAAATCCACAGATTTAACACGGTCACATTTATTTGTCAGAATTAGTGTCCCAAGATATAAAGAACAGCAGCTCCTGCTGTTCTGTAGATGTAATAAATTGAGCATAAACTATGCTCTCTGAGATCCCCCACAGTCCCAGAGAGAAAACCGGGCTGAGAAATGTCAGCACCGTGTGCACTGTCCATTTTGCTTAAAAGAAAGTATAAATAACAGTCACACAATTCTAGCAATATGCCCTTGTCCCTGACTATAAAATCCCAGCATGTTTTCAGCCAAGTTCAGAGGCAATACCATCATGCATGCCCTATGGATAGTTTAACAATCATTACACACTTGTTCACTCTATGCAAAGCTACATATTGCCTTCAGCCAAAAAAAAAGAGCTTGAAATTATGTGGCCACATGGATTCTCTTCTGGGTTCTGTTATGAATCCACTTTAGGCTTTAAAGTAGAGACATTAAATAGGGAGTCAGTACTATGGGAAAAGGCAGCACAGTAAAATGTGAGGTCGGCTAACTCTGGCCCACAGTCCAGTTTCTAGCCCACCACCTGTGTTTGTAAACAGAATGTACTGAAACCCAGCCATGTCCATTTGTGTACATAATGTCTACACCTGATTTAGAGCTATAAATGGCAGAATTGAGTACTGCAACAGGGACCATCTGGCCCTTTAAGAAGATGTTTGATCTCTGGTGCAGTGGATATGAAGGGATTAGATCTCTGTGTGACCTTAGGCAGGTTAACTAATCTCTTTGAGCCTCAGGTTCATCAACTGTAAAATGGTATCTAAATATAATAATACATATCCCATAGGGTAATTACGGTGACTACAGGAGTTAATGCATCTGTAGAAAGTTGAGGGGGGAGTGGGATTTTAAAAGATGGCACGTGAATTTCATTTGGGGATAAAATTGCCTTTACTTAGAGAAATATGAAATATTGCATAGTCCTCTTCATGTGGGCAGGTTAAAAGGCTGGAGATGTGGTCTGTAGCAAGGCAGCGGAGCATACAGGGAGCTAAAGTCCACTATATAGACATAGGATAGAGCTACAGTGTGAAAGAAGATAAACAGGTGGACTATGGACGGAAGTGGGCAAGTGACAGGGCCAAGCAACTTGGCAAGCTGCTGAAATTAGGAGACAAAGGAAGCCAATGAAAAAATCCACATGAGGCAGCACAAGCCTTGTGAAGAATCAGGTATCCTGAAGCTTCGTGTTCCCAAGTCTGCCCTATTATGACCTGCTTTCCTGCCTCAAAGTTTTAGGAAAGCCTCCTCACTGCCACAAGTCTTGTGTGAGTGATAAAATTGGAAATGAGAGGAAGAGGGCTGTGTTTACAACTGGGTAAGTACAGCAATCAGAGCCATGTGGCAAGGAGGTGCAGAAAAGTTACAAGGCAGCAGAGGTGGAAATTCACAATGGAAGGGCATCCTGAGAACAGGCCTTGAGGGGTGGTGAGGACTGCTGGGGAGGGGTGGGCTTCTTATTGGATGTGAAATAGAACAGGCAAGCTGTATTTACTCATCTCAAAGGACAAGGTGACCTCAGCTGGTACCTTAGTGACACATACCAGGAACTCAGTTTAGGAGCTAAATTCCTAAGTTTTTACGTGTCAGTCATCCTGCCTAACACATAAAACACTTTCCTGATCTTTCATATGTACTTGCCATTATAATTATTACTGTCATTACTTGCTGCAAGTCAGAACACTTGATTCCATTTCTTTTCTACCTCATGATCTCAATAAAACCATTAGACCACTTCTGGACCTCAGCTTCCTCATCTATAAAAATGGGAATCACAATAGCTGCTCTGATGACCTCAAAGGATTATGGAAAGAATCAAATGGAACAGTCTGGGCCCTATGAAAATGGTGAAGCCCTCCCAATGTAATGTGGCATCATTAAGTAATTGACCTTTTTGGTAAAACATTTACCAGTCTCACCCTTTAAAACAAACACTTCAAAGATCGTGAAGCAGTTTACATTTTTCCCCTCTTAATTCCAGGCAATAAAACTGGTAACCTCCTCAAAGTTGCACTAGGAGATAAAGAAGAGGCAGACAGGCCAGTTGCAGCTCATGGTCCCCTCTTTGATAGACTGAGACCATTTATTCCAAGTACGCCTTTGAACCATCTGTTGAACTCTTCCTTCACGTGCCTACTAAGTTAAACTTTGCTAACAGCTATCAATTGTATGGCAATCATTATATCCACTTGGTTTATAGGATTAAGGCCATACTCCCAAAAAAACAGATGAGAATAATATAAAGCATCCTTTTAATAAAATTGTGTATAATACCTGCATTTTGACTGAGGGCTATATACAGGTCTATTTCCTTAGGGGATGGCAGGTAGTGTTTAAAGAGAAATAGCAGTACTGTGCCCAACTGATGAATCTGCTTTGAACTGGAATAAGGAAAAGCAAACATCACTGAAGAGAGGAAAGCAAGTCTAAAAGTTTCAAAATGAAAATTCTGGAGACAGCCCATTTTATTTTGAGATGACATGTGAGTGAAGTCTAAGCATGGAACACGATGTGCATACAATATCACTGAATAAATGACTGAGTAAATGCTATTTCGTGTAAATGAAAGTATATGTAAACATGATCAGCTATTATGTGTTAAATGTTTATGATGGTCCATGTGCTCTGCTGGGTACTTTGAACATCCATCATCCCACTTCACTCTCATAAGAATCCTATGGAAAAGACATTCTGTGTCCTTATTTTATTGATGAGGAAACTGAGGTTTAAAAGGGTAAAATAATTTGATTAAGTCCACACAGTCAGTAGGTCACTCAAAATACCATCTTTTGATAAAAACATGGGTCACCTCTTTTGGAACAAACTCAAGTGGTCTTGCCAATACTAAAGCCATGTTGGAAAACTGGTGCGGTCACATAATCAAAAACCTGTTTTCAAAATGCTTCAATTTTTATTAAGCCATTCAAAATTGCCCTCACACTTAGTGTATGTACTTTATATCAAAGAGCAATTAAGGCCCAACCTAGGCCAAATGGGGGTCTTCAGAGGGTCACAGCCTTCATGGCAGTATGATGTGATGCAGTGATCCAGCTCGGGGCCTCCAAAAGACAATGCTAGTGTTGGGCTGCAGCACTGGTTACCTCAGGCGAGACACAGGCCCTCTGGGTACAAGTTACAAAGCCCCACTAAACTTAAACTGAAATGCTGAACACTGTGACCTGGACCCCTTTAATCAACATCTGCTCAACAGTTTGCCTCTTTCCACCAGCCAGCAAAGGGAATGTGATACAGCCTTCCTGCTATAAAGCCTGGGTAGGCCCAGGGAACAGCCTGAGCTGGTGCATTCTAGATGGGATGGCAGAGCTCCCTGATGGAGAAGGCAGGCTGGGGGAGGAAAGACAGACATCAGTTGCCTTCAGATTTCAAGAGATTTTCTCTCCCAGCAGAATAGCAAATGAAGCAAGTCATTTTCCTCCATTCCAAGGGATGATATCACTTTTTTCAGATAATAAAATTCATGGAAAGTGAAATGGTTTGATTATCTTTAGCACCAGTAAATTTTATTGTAATCCATGGCCAAATATATTTATGTCTGGTTCTGATATACAACCTTAACATCCATTGTTGAGAGGAAATTTGACTTAAAAGACATTACTCATCAAGTCTGCCCCAAAGAGTTCAAGCAGTACTTTTTCTACTAGAATGTCTTGTATAAGAGGTGAGACAAATAGACTACAGGGATAACGAAGGCAGGCTTCCAAAACTGCCACTCTCTGGAGGCCCATCGGCCCCACCAGCCCCACCATGAGCCACAGAGACTCAGCTTCAGAGACTCTTCTTGTTTCCAATGAATTCACTCCAACTCCAACTCTTGACCCTCTGAGTCTCTCCTCTTTCTACCTGCTCTTGTCCTTCTGTGTTGAGTTGCCATGTTACAACTGGTACTGTGTGACCACATTTCAACAACAATAACAATAGTGGGGGATCCAGATATTGTGGAATCTGAATTGGAAGTGGGAACAGATGGAATGAGAGTGGTTCCTTAAAAAACACAGAAATATCTTAATTTTTGTAAAATTTACAAAACCATATAAACAAAAGAACACATTGCCAGGGCTTTGCAAGAGACTTGCACAAGGAAGGGGGCATAAACTTGACCCCCTTAGCTTCCCAGTAAATTCATATTTGATAAGTCATAACAAATGCTTATTAAGCAATGTCCAGAAAACCCTCAGATCACCCTGCCTTAATAAGCCAAGACTTTACACATTTGCCATGTGACAAGCCTTCCTTCACCTGGAGACAAATGCTTTTAAAAAGCTGTCCTTAGAGGACACAAGGTTTAATCTTTTCCATTCCTTAGAGATAATTCACATCATTACCCAAAATGGAGGGAAGGAAGATGTGAGATGCCATTGGGTCTTTATAGCTTTCTCTGTGTCATAAGGTGTTCACACATTTGCTATGACTTCATGATGTTTCTTTTGGGAAACAGGAGAAACCTACCTCTCAAAGCTCCAAATAAGAAAGGAAGAGTTACAACTCTGTGGCCACTCTGTCAACCACCTAATACAGAAAAAAATGATGCAAATCAACAACCCTGGCCAGTCGTGTCCATGAAACCAATCTGGAATCAATGTGTTTCTAGGTTAGGACTTATAAGGGAGTTAGGGTCTGCAAGCACTGCTCAGACAGAGGAAAAACTCACACAAGAAGGCATCAACCCTCAAGAGTTAAAAATTCAGTGTTAATACCTGGTCATTACTTAATATCATCTAAATAGAAAATAAAAGAACCACATGGAAAGCACTCTCAGGCATCGGTCTTTTAGAGCTCCCAATTATATATTCACAAACTTACAAAAAGAATCAATAAATATAGCAAGAATTTGGCAAGAGTAAAAGTGTCTACCTTGATCATTTGATTAGGAATTCTCCTAAAAGAGAGATTCATTAGGAGCCAGGCACTGTGCTGGGCCCTTTTCACTCATTCTCTCTTGAATTGTCACAATGTCTCTATGAGGTAGGTACTATAACCATGTTTATTGCAGAGACTGGGGAAACTGAGTCTAGGAACTGATCTAAGGCACAGAATCAGAAAAGCAAGCCAAATTTTAACCCAAGGTGTTTCTTGCCTCCCATTGCCCCAATAAAAATATTTTTATTTTTCATCTTTCACTCCTTCCTCCACATATATACATACATTATAAACAATGGCTAATAAGTCTTAACTCTTTTTTATTTTATAAACTTTATTTTAACTGTGATGAAACACACATAACATAAAGTTTACCACCTTAACCATTTTTAAGTGAACAGCTCAATGACATTACGGACATTCACATTATTGTGCGATCATCACCACTCTCCATCCCTAGTACTCTTTTCATCTTGCAAAACTAGATTCTGTGCCTATTAAACAATAACTCCCGCCCTGGCGGGTGTAGCTCAGTGGATTGAGCGCGGGCTGCGAACCAGGCATCGCAGGTTTGATTCCCAGTCAGGGCACATGCCTAGGTTACAGGCCATGTCCCCCAGCAACTGCACATTGGTGTTTCTCTCTCTCTCTCTCTCTCTCTCTCTTTCTCCCTCCCTTCCCTCTCTAAAAATAAATAAAATATTTTAAAAAAATTATTTAAAAAAAAAACAATAACTCCCCATCTTAGCACTTCTAATTTGTCAGCACTGTACCCCACGTTGCTTAAGGGCTTCTTGGCTTTATTTTTCACCTGTGAAATCTTGAGAACTGCTGGATTCTTCTCAACTGCAAAGCCTGTGGCAAGACCCCAGCTGATTGGGTAGGGTTCTGACTTAGCTATGTGATTCTTTAGCCTAAGATGTACCTAAAATGCAGCACCAAAGTGACTTCCAAGAAACTTGTTTTCTTCTGTTCAACTGGGATAAATATAGGACATACCTAACTGTCATAAGGGTGTCATGTGGATCAAAAGAGATACTCATTTAATATTCTACAAATATTTATTCAGCTCTCATTACATAGCAAAGGCAGATTTGTGCCCTTGGGCTACATGAGTACACAAAACAGACAACCACCCCTGCCACTGTGAAACAGATTCCAGTAAAGGGAGGCAGATGAAAGACAAAACACACAATTAATAAGTAAATGATAGAGTATATTAAAAGGTGAAATATTAAGGGAAAATGAACAAGTATAGTGAGGTAAGGAAGATAAAGACTGCTGGGATAGAGGCAAGCAGGCTGCACTATGGCAAAATAATCAGTGATCAAGGTGAACTTCATGGAGAAGGTGACAGTAGAGGAAAGACCTGGTGAAGAAGTCACCCTGAAAACATGTAAAGTACCTAACATATCACCTGGCCCACAGGAACTACTCAGTAAATACTAGCTGCCATTATAAAGTAAAATAATAATTACAATGATGATGGCAATCATAAATACCCTGTTGATCTTGTCCTCAGAAGGTCTAACAAATCTCTGGAAGAAAACATCTCTTTACTGAATCCCCACCCTTCCGCCTCCTCCATCAGAGTTTGGACTGCTTACAATAAATCTCCTGTCACACACACACACACATCCTGTACCTCATATAGCTATGGAAAGACAGAAAATTATAAGGCTTCTTTGGCTAAGGAGGTAAGTGACTTCTGGCTACTTCCTTCAGCTCAGAAGGCCTCAGATTCCCCTTTGGAAAAATGCGGTGTTTTCAGGCTCCCATCTTTGCCTGGAAGTCCTCTCTGAACAGTTCAGGAGTGCTGGACTTTTCTCTGTGTTTAATTCTTTTATCACAAATTATATCCTATTGTGTTATATCACAACTTTCTCTCTTTAGTCTTATAGGAAAAGAAGACTGTGCTTCAATAGAAAACTATTGCTCAGATCAAAATGTTTAGGTTATCTCAGTCTGGCCCTTCACTGTCTTTGAGCTATTTTATAACTCATAGCAATGAAAATAATTCTTTTCTATAAACACATAAATTCTGACCTGCCCAATAGAGGTTATACTGACTCCTCTCTATTCTTGGGGAGAAACCAGTTTTTCTTCCATTTGCACATTCATTTCAATATTTCTATGTATAAAATCTTCTCTTTTATGGGTTCCCTGACCAGTTCTACCTGCCTGGCTTTTTCACAAATTAATGAGTTGACTAAAGTCTTTAACACATACTCATTTTATATGTGTATCAGTCATAATTTTACCATTTTGTGAAAAGTACCTATAATAGCTTCTGTTTCCTCTGCTACCCCAGGAACATCTTAGGATATTTGTAAAGTTAGGATGTTTGCTGAGTGAATGAACAAATAAATGAATGAGCTAACAACTGAACAAACTCTTTCTCCATGATGAATACATAGAGATACTCTATGCATAGGTGTTAAAAGTAAAAAAATTAAGACTACCTCAGTTGAAACCCGCTGCTGCTACTTACCAGCTACATTATGTACAGTAATTCCCTATACTTCACTTTTCCCATCTGAAAAATGGAGAGAAATCCAGGTCCCTCAGGTGTGGTCAATAGGATTAAAATAAATAATCCATGAAAAAGGCTTAGCACTATGCATGGCAGCCTTGTAAATATTCAATAAATGGTATCTATTATCATTTTCAAACAGATTGGCCATTTGGACAATTGTATACATTCTATCTTTATTTAAGCACCTCCCAGAGTGCCCCATACCCAACAGGTGCTTCATAAAGGCTAATGACAGTGGTGGTGACCACAACAATGAAAACCTCCTGGCCTGCCAAGCTTAATAAAGTGTGTTATCCATTCTTCCAGACCACTGCTGGTGATGTTACAGCCTGACCTTCTATTGATCCCTGCATCATCCCAATGGACCTTGTTCCATTGTAATTTATCACAAGAGCCAAATTGAATCCACATGACAGTGCTCAGAGCCAATTTTCATTGAGGCTCTCCCCACCCCCCATCCCACCTCAACTGCCCCCAAAGATTTGTGCAGACACTGAATTAGATGATTTACTCAATTCCAGATATTACAGCTATTGAATTCCTTTCTTTAATCTTGCACGTCCACCTAGAAAACAATAAAGATGGCCTGGCATGATTTGTTCTGTACTCTCATAAATTTATTATTAATGTGGAGTCAGTAACCTCCACTTGCCTGCTCAGTTCTTCCCAGCTATAGTCTTTATCTTGAGGAATTCAAGTTGCTTGTTGCTACTGACATCTCCTATATTCCTCAAGCCTTTATTCTCAGTTAAAAAGAGGCAAGTCCAGAAAGATAGCTCTCTGGCTACAGGCATTACTGCACATAAATAACAACAGGAGTGAGCAGATTTACATGCAAGTTTGCCAAAAGATGTCTGAGCAAATTAGCGCCTCCCACCCACTGTACAGCAATTTCAATAGCTAAAATTGACATTCTTGATTTTTCCTTCCATTTGACACAGGGCCAGTGTCTCAGGTCCTTTCCCTTGTCATAGCTCATTGCTTTTGTAAGCATTTTGGACATTATTTTCTAGCTTCTTCTCTCCACAGGCTAGACTAATCCACACTGACACTCCAATTGGAGACTTATCTAACCAAAATAGTTTGTCAACTACCATAACACTTAGCACAGCCTCTGCTTAGTTCCCATATCTTTGATCATAGAGACTACAAAAACAGGAAAGGGACTTTAAGGAATGAATTAGTCAAAGAAAAAAACATTTAGTTTAAAATTTTAAGTAAAGGTCATGTAGCACTGATGTGAAAAAATATATAAACCACACAGAAATGTACAACAAATGTTTAAATAAAATACCAAACCAAAGACACAATTAGAGTTCCTCAAGAGTTCAATAAAAATTCTTTCTGAGAGTTTAAAATTGAACATGGCAAGTAACATATATTTCCTTATGAAAATTGCCATGTTTATCAGAGATTTAAGTTAAAGTTATTGTAAACTGAACAAACATATAAATTACCTTGGATGCTTAACTAAATCTATATCTAAGACATTCAGTCAACTGATATAAAAAATATTTTAAAAGGGAAGTTCAAAATAAGGCAGAGGAAGATGAGCAGATATGCACATGGGTATAAATGTGCATTACTGTGACCAACTTAAATTAGTGAATTAATGTCTCAAGTTACTTACAGGAGTTTTTTTTATCATATTAAACCAGAAATCTGAACTATCCTTAAGGTTAAATGTTTATTTTCTTCATTGCATTATGTAATAAAATGGATAAATATTCCCATATAAAAGATTCCATTTTTAAAAACCTAATTTGATTTTTTAAAAAGTAAAAGCTATTTTATCATTTTTTAAAAAAGATATGGTACTTACATGTAAACTGTTTTTATTCAATCTTTATTGTATTTTTTCCATTACCATTTAGTCCCCTTATATCTCCCTACCCCCAGCAATCACCACACTGTTGTCGATGTTCTTTTTCCTTTTTGCTCAATCCCTCCACCCCCTAAAACCCCCCCACAACAAGCTGTCTTCTGTACTCCATCTATGAGTCTGTCTCTGTTTAGCTTGTTAGTTCAGTTTGTTCATTAGATTCCATATATGAGTGAAATCATATGGCATTTGTCTTTTTCTGACTGGCTTATTTCACTTGGCATAATGTTCTCCAGGTCCATCCATTCTATTGCAAATGATAAAATTTTCTTCTTTTTTTATGGCCAAGCAGAATTCCATTGTGTAATGTCCCATAGTTGTTTTATCCACTCATCTATTGATGGACACTTGGGCTGCTTCCATATCTTGGCGATTATAAATAATGCTGCAATGAACATAGGGGTGCTTACATTTTTTTGAATTAGTGTTTTGGGTTCCTTCAGATATATTCCCAGAAGTGGGACTGCTGGGTCAACAGACAGATCCATTTTTAATTTTTTGAAGTATCTCCACGTTGCTTTCCACAGTAGCTGCACCAGTCTGCATTCCCACCAAAGTGCAAAAGGGTTCCCCTTTCTCCACATCCTCGCCGGCACTTGTTTGTTGAAAGATTGATAATAGTCATTCTGACTGGTGTGAGATGGCAACTCAGTATGCTTTTAATTTGCATTTCTCTGAGGATTAGTGACTTGAAGCATCTTTTCATCTGTCTATTGGCCATCTGGATGTCCTCTTTAGAAAAGTATGTATTCAGGTCCGTTGCACATTTTTTAATCAGATTGGTTATCTTTGGGGGGGTGTGTGTGTGCGTGTGTGTGTATTGAAGTTTGTAAGTACTTTATAAATTTTGGATATTAACCTCTTATCAGATTTATCAACTAATATGTTCTCTCATTCTGTGGCTTATCTTTTTATATTGTTGATGTTTTCCTTTGCTGCACAAAACTTTTCAGTTTAATGTAGTCCCATTTATTTATTTTTCTTTTGTTTCCCTTGCCTGGGGAGATATACCTGATAAAAAAAAAAGTTCTACAGGCAATGTCCAAGATTTGGCTGCCTATGTTTTCTTCTATGATTTTTATGGTTTCAGGTCTAACATTTTGGTCTTTGATCCATTTTGAATTTATTGTGTGTGGTGTAAGAAGGTGGCCTAGTTTCATTTTTCTACACATATCTGTCCAATTTTCTCAACACCATTTCTTGAATAAACTATCTTTAGTCCATTGCATATGCTTGCTTCCTGTGTTGAATATTAACTGACTATAAAGGTATGGGTTTATTTCTGGGCTCTCTCTTCTGTTCCATTGATCTATGTGTCTGTTTTTATTCTAGTACCAGGCTATTTTGATTACTATGACGTTGTAATATAGTTTGGTATTAGTGAGGTTAGGTACATTCAGGGTGGTATGGCCATAGACTATACTTTGATATTAGGTAGCATGATTCCTCCAACTTTGTTCTTTCTCAGAATCTCTGTTGCTATACAGAGCCTTTTGTGTTTCTATATAAATTTTTGAAATATTTGTTCTAGTTCTGTGAAATACATCTTTGGAATCTTGATAAGTATTGTGTTGAATCTATTGATTGCTTTGGGTAGTATGGGCATTTTAATGATATTAATTCTTCCTATCCATGAACACAGTATGTGTTACCATTTATTTGTATCTTCTTCAGTTTCTTTCTTCAGTGTCTTATAATTTACTCTGCACAGGTCTTTTACATCCTTAGTTAAGTTTATTCCTAGGTATTTTATTCTTTTGGAAGCAATTGTGAATAGTATTGTTTTCTGAATTTCCCTTTCTGTTAGTTGTTATTGGCATATAAAAATGTGACTGATTCTGCATATTAATTTTCTATCCTGCTACTTTGCTGAATTCATTTATCAGTTCTAGTAGTTTCTTGGTGGAATCTTTGAGGTTCCCTATGTATAGTATCATGTCATCTGCAAATAATGACAGTTTTACTTCTTCCTCTCCAATTTGGATACCTTTTATTTCTTCTTCTTATCTGATTGATGTGGCTAGGACTTCCAGTACTATGTTGAATAAGAGAGGTGAAAGCAAACATTCCTTTCTTGTTCCCAATCTTAAGGGGAACCTTTTTAGTTTTTGCCCATTTAGCAGGATGCTGGCAGTGGGTTTGTCATATATGGCCATTGTTATGTTTAGGTATGTTCCCACTCTTCCCACTTTGCTGAGAGTTTTTATCATAAGTGGGTGTTGGATTATATCAAAAAGTTTCTTTTGCATCTATTCATATGACCATGTGGTTTTTATCCTTTATTGTGTTTATATGGTGAATCATGCTTATTAATTTGCAAATGTTGTACCAACCTTGCATTCCTGGAATAAATCTCACTTGATCGGGGTGTATGATCTTTTTGATACATTACTGTATTCAGTTCACTAATATTTTGTTAAGTATTTTAGCATTTATGTTTATCAGAAATATTGGCTTATAATTTTCTTTCTTTGTAGTATCTTTATCTGGTTTTGGATTTAGGATAATTCTGGCCTCATAAAATGAGTTTGGGAGCCTTCCCTCCTCTTGAATTTTTATGAAATAGTTTGAGAAGGAGAGGTGTTAGTTCTTCTCAGAATGTTTGGTGAAATTCATCTATGAAGCCATCTGGTCCAGGGCTTTTGTTTGTTTGGAGTTTTTTTAAATTACGGCTTCAATTTAACTAAATGTATCTGTTTATTCAGATTCTCTGATTCCTTCTGATTTATTTTTGGAAGATTGTATGATTCTAGGAATTTATCCATTTTGTCCAGATTGTCGAGTTTGTTGTCATATAGTTGTTCATATTTTCTTACAATCCTTTGTATTTCTTTGGTGTCAGTTGTTATTTCTCTTTCATTTCTGGTTTTATTTATTGGGTCCTTTCTCTTTTTTCTCGAAGAGTCTGGTTAAAGGTTTGTCAGTCTTGTTTATCTTTTCAAAGAACCAGGTCTTGGGTTTATTGATCTTTTGTATCATTTCTTTTTTTTTACTCAATTTCCTCTATTTATGTTCTAATCTTTATTATTTCCTTCCTTCTACTCACCCTGGGTTTTGTCTATTGTTCTTTTTCAAGTTCCTTTAAGTGTTAAGTTAGATCATTTATTTGAGCTTTTTCTTGTTTTTGATATAGGCCTCTAGTACAATGAATTTCCCTGTTAGGATTGCTCTCCCAGTGTCCCACAGATTTTGGATTGTTGTGCCTTCGTTTTCATTTGTTTCAAGGTATCTTTTTATTTCTTCCTTGATCTCATTATTAACCCATTCATTGTTTAATACATGTTATTTAGCTTTCATATGTTTGCATGTTTTTCAGTGTTCCTCTGTGATTGATTTCTAGTTTCATAATATTGTGATCAGAGAAGATGCTTGATATGATTGCAATCTTCTTAAATTTACTAAGACTTGTTTTATATTTTAACATGTGGTCTATCCTAAAAAAATGTTCCATGTGCACTTGAAAAGTATGTATATTCTGCTGTTTTGAGGTGAAATGCTCTGAAGATACCAATTAAATCCATTTTATTCAGTGTGTTGTTTAAGGCTGCTATCTCCTTTTTGATTTGCTGTCTGGAAAACTCTACCCATTGAAGTCAATGGGGTGTTAAAATTCCTATCTATGACTGTATTTCTAGTAATCCCTCCTTTTTGTCCATCAAGATTTGCTTTACATATTTACGTGCTCCTATGTTGAGTGTGTAAATGTCTACCAGGGTTACATCCTCTTGTTGGATTGTTCCCTTTACCATTATGTATTGTCCTTCTTTGTCTCTTACTATAGTCTTGGTTTTAAAGTCTATTTTTTTGGATATACCCCAGTTTATTTCCCCTTTCCATTTGCATGAAATATCTATTTCTATTTTTTTACCTTTAGTTTGTGTGTATCTTTCGATCTGAGATGTGTCTCTTAGAGGCAGCATATGTATGGGTCTTGTTTTCTTATCTATTCAGCTACCTTCTGTCTTTTAATAGGAGCAGTTAAGGATTTATATTTATGTTGATTATTATAGATATGCGTGTCGTGCCATTTTATTGTTAAATTGTTTTCCTCTGGGTTTTTTTTTTATTTTTCTTTCTCTTTTTCTTCTTTTCTTCTTAAAGCAAGCCCTTTAACATCTGTTGCAGTACTGGTTTGGTGTTAAGAAAAACTCTTAGCTTTTTCTTATCTGGGAAGCTCCTTATTTCTTTTTCAATTTTTAAATGAGAGCTTTGCTGGGTAAAGTGGCCTTGGTTGTAGGTCTTTGCTTTTCATCACTTTGAATATTTCATACCACTCCCTTCTGGCCTAAAATGTTTCTGTTGAGTAATCAGATAACAGTCTAATTGGTGCTCCCTTGTAGGTAACTACCTGCTTTTCTCTTGTGGCTTTTAGGATTCTCTCCTTGAGAATCCTAAATTATGATGTGTCTTGGTGTAGGCCTATTTGGGTCCAATTAGTTTGGGACTCTCTGAACTTCCTGGACTTGTATGACTTTTTCTTTCATAAGATTAGGGAAATTTTCAGTCATTATTCCTTCAAATAGGTTCTCAATCGCTTGCTTGCTATCTTCTCCTTCTGATATTCCCATGATACAGATGTTGTTATGCTTCATGTTGTCCAAAATGTTTCTTAAGTTCTCCTCATTTTTTTAAAATTATTTTTTCCTTTTGCTGCTCTGCCTGGGTGATATTTTCTACCTTGTCTTTCAAACTCTGATTTGATCCTCTGCTTCATCTAACCTACTGTTCATTCTTTCCAGTATATTACTAATTTTAGATATTGCATTCTTTATTTCTGACTGGTCCTTTTTTATGGTTTCTCTGTATTTTTTCATGTTGTTGAGTATCCTTATAATCAGTACTCTAAAGTCTCTATCTGATAAATTGCTTGCCTCCATTTCATCTAGTTCTTCTGGAGAATTCACTTAGTCTTTCATTTGGTATCAGTTTCTTTATCTCTCCATTTTGGCTCTTTTGTACTTTCTGCCTTAGCTGTTAAACTAATCAGTGTTAAACTGATCTGTTTGTTGATAAAATGAAGCTGTAATCTGCAGTCTGGCTTAAGCACCACAGGGTGGGGCAGAATAATTCCTGGGGGCTGTTCCCTCAGTTTTCTTCCCAGAGCCACCAACCCCAGACTCTACTCAAGCTCCTCTAGTCTACTCTGCCTGGCTTTTGCCAGCACCCAGGATAAACAAACAAAATTCTGTGCATTGACCCTATAAGAGTCTCTCTGCATCTCCAGCCACTTCCCTCTGGCAGATAGAACCCCTATTGCTTTTCACAACTGAATGTTATCTGGGTTCCTTTCTGGCTCTGGCCCTGTAGGCTGGGAGCTCAACTTGGGGTTTAAACCCTATACTTCTTAGGACAAACCCCCCAGCTGCTGAAATATCCCTCCAGCACTTCAGCTGCCACCTGTGGGAACCCAGGCAGCCCTCTTACACCTCCTCCACACTCCCTACCAGTCTCGTTGTGATGAAGTGTTTTCTTCCATCTGTCTGTGGTTACATGGGTTGTCTCCAGCTAGTGCTCAGTTGCTTATTCTGGATGATTTCTCCACAATTTAGTTGTAATTCTAGATTGGTTTTGGGAAGAGGTTAGTGTAGCTTCCACTTACTCTTCTGCCATCTTGCATCCTCCATAGCTAACATTTAATGAATTATAAACTATTTAAAATAAAATAATACTATGCCTTCAGAAATAAAATATAAGAAGGATAAATAATAAACAATAAAAGGGCACTTTCTAATTCAGTCTTCAGTATAAAACTACACACCCCTGTGTGCTTCAGAATCTGGTGTAAGCCTTTCTGTGGGGAACATGGTTAACAGTGGACAACCTTACATGTTTAAAATGTTTAGCCAGTCACCATATATCTGTTCCAGGGCCAAAATCAACATCTATGATACTTGCTGACCACTCTCCAAACCAGTGCTTACTATGAATGCTAGGAAATGAAAGTGGGTTTATACAAACTCACTCTTGTTGAAAAATAATAATAATGATGATAGAAGGTCTTTTTTGCTTATTCTAAATAAAGAAAGTACTGGTTTGTTATCTTTCTAAAAATAATTCAATGTCATCATTTCAACTCACAGACTACCTTCCTCCCTGCCTTTCATTGACTTTTCCACTAGTCCATCTCCAGAGCAGTTTACCCTCTCTGATTTCCAATATAACTTTGCTAGTGTAGCATCAAGGCTGTGGGTTTTGCTCTCACCTGGGGTAATGCATTTGATCTCTGGCTCTCAGAATGCCCCACCTTCTCAACAGGCAGGGTTAGATGAAGCTGATTCTCAAGTCTCCTTTAGCATTAACATGCCACAGTCTGGCTTCATAACAACTCAGTAACAACTCTGGCTTCATAACAACTCAGAGATAAAAGAACTGTGTGGTTATGATACGAAACATTTCATTAAATAGGAGTTATCTTTAAAACTATTATCTTTAGAATGAACTATTGATAAAGGCTGCAACATGGATGAATTTCAAATGCATTATGCTTGGAGAAAGAAGCCAGACACAAAGATTATATAATGTATAATTCCACTTCTATGACACTCTGGAAAAGGCAAAACTATAGGGATGGGAACAAATAGGTAGCTGCCAGGACTGGGAGCTGGGACAAGGGACTGACTACATAGGAGGCAGCATGAAGATGCTAGAACTGCCCTGTATCGTGATTGTGGAGGTAGTTACACAAGTGTATGCTTTTGTCAAAACCCACAAACTATACAACACAAAAGCAGCATTTTACTGTATGTAAGTTTAAAAATCAATTTAAAGTCCTCTTTATAAAATAATTTCATCTTCTTTCCAAGTTTACTGAGTCAACGGGTCTAGAACATAAAAACTAATTTTTAATATAATTTTTTATGGACCAACACTGATGGGCACTTTGTTCTTTCAACAAATACTTCCTGAATGCCTACTATGTTAAGAAGAATTGAGACTGAAAGTGAGATGTGAGCTTATCCTCATTCCAAAGATAGGGAAAATGAAGCAAAGAAAGTGTAAGTAACTTGCCATAGGGTAAAAGTACATGATTTGAGATTCAAAGCCAGACCTGTCATAGTTCCTGCTCTTACAAACTAATTAAATTGAAACAGGCATACAGGCATGTATATGTGTGTTTATACACACCTTTGAAATGAAAATAGGGTCAGACTATGGCAGCAAGAGTGTGAGAAAATGCATCCTCTGACCACTTCCTACACATACATATTTTAAGGGGTTTATTTCCATTAATGAAATAATGTGAATATCTTTCTGTCATTAAACATTCCTCTACAACATAATTTCTATTGGCTGAATTCCCATGGAGGGGTATACTATCATTTATTTAATCACTCCTTTACTTTACAGTATTTTCATGGATCAGACAAAAGAAAAGTTAAAGAATCATGCTATAAACAAGATTGTGACTAATTCTATGCCTACGACTTTGTTTCTTAAGATGAATTTCTTGATGAAGAATTGGTAAACAAAACAGCTTTGATTGACAGCTCCCATTTGTCTTTCACCCAGTTACCTCACATTTTGTACCTCCCAACAACCTCTTTTTTTAATTTAATTTAATTTTATTTTTTTAATTCTTTATTTTATTGATTATGCTATTACAGTTGGCCCATTTTCCCCCTTCACTGCCCACCACCCTGCCCATCCCCTTCCACCCACATTCCCCCCTTTAGTTCATGTCCATGTGTCATAAGTTCTTTAGTGTCTACATGTCCCATACTATTCTTACCCTCCCCCTGTCTATTTTCTACCTACTGTCTATGCTACTTATTCTCTATATCTTTTCCCCCTCCTTCCTCCTCCTACTTCCCTGTTGCTAACCCTCCACTTGATGACTTTTTTTTTTTACTGTTCATATTTTTAATCTTCTTTTTCTTAGGTAAGTCCCTTTAACATTTCATATAGTAAGGGCTTGGTGATGATTAACTC